>JAJPUD010007291.1:46968-64855 GCA_023553655.1 Myrmecobius fasciatus
ATGCGTTTTGCCTCCCTCACTAGAACGTGCACTCCCTGAGGTCAGCCAATGGCTTCTCTTGGGCCCTTCCCCCAACTTCCCCGCTCAGTAGGGACTCAAGGAACGAATCTCAGGGGCGCGTGCTGGGCCTGGATCTAAATTTGAGGCCATTCGGAGGCTCTGGAGACCTTAGCGGCTAAGGGTCTGAATTTGTCACAACTGAGAACTAGAGGCAGGCAGCCGGCCGAGGGTTAAGAACTCGACGGCGGAGGGGGGTTCTCAAGGGTGCTATTCTTGCTGAGGCGGACATCCCCCATTTCTCCGGGGAGGAAAGTTTTACAGAAAGTCTGCCATCTGTCGGGCACATGTGCGCACCTCCATGGCCTTCGGCGTTGGTCTTATTTTGAGGGAGAGGGGGGAAGCGTCGGGGTGCTTCCAGGGAGGCAGGGCTCGGTGGGCCAGCCTCAGCAAATTTGGGGAAGGCGGGAGGGGATGGCCAAGATGAAGAAAGCAAGCGAGGAAGGGGCCCTGAAGTCCCCACCCACCGGCACATTTGCTCTGGCCAGAAGGTGGGAAGCGCAAAGGCCCGGCGCCTCCCGCCGATTCGTTCTTGCTCTGTTTTCGTGGGCAACTAAGAGGATCTCAAGGCGCCAGCCCAACCCGGCCCGGCCCGGCCCACAGCAAGCCTTGTACCTTGCAAACCTCCATTTTTCCTTTTTTGGCTCTCCAGCTTCTCAACTTGGCTACTTTCCATCTGGTCCTCTGGGTCTCACTTCCTGCCCAACGAGGAGGATGAAGCACGCGGCCGATAGGGGACCTGGGACATCCCATAATCCGGGCACCTCGCGCTAGTCTGGGGGTCGGGGGTCGAAGGAGCACCGGGGTCAGGGAAGACGGTCGCCCGTCGCCCCCCTACCGCGAGGAGGAAAAGGGGAACGCTGCGCGGGCGGGCGGAGGGCGCCCTCGGAGCCGGCGTCTGATTGGCTCGGAGGAAGCGGGGGCGTGGCCTCGGCCTTTAATTTGTGGCGCCCCCTCCACTGCCCCAGTGACCGATTTGGGAGCGCGTGTGTCCTGGCAGTCGTCCCCGGCCGCAACTCCGGCCCCCATGGCTTCGCAAGGCGTGGACCCGAAAGGTTAGTGAGGCGGGGTGGCCGCGGGAGGGGGGCTGCCGGGTCCCTGGCTCCCGCCCCCCCCCCCGACTCCCGACTCCCGACTCCCGGCTCCCAGATCCCGCCCCCCGGCTCCTAAATCCCAGCTCCCGCCCCCCGGATCCCAGCCCTCAGCCTCCGACCCCCGACGCCCGGCTTCCGGATCCCAAATCCCAGCTCCCGCCCGGCTCCCGGATCCCGGATCCCAGCTCCCGCCCCCTCACTCCCGGCTCCTAGCCCTCAGCCCCCAACCCCCGACGCCTGACCCCGGGCCCCCGACGCCCGGCTCCCTGCTCCCAGATCCCAGCTCCCGCCCCCCCCACTCCCGGCTCCCAGCCCTCAGCCCCCAACCCCCGACGCCTGACCCCGGGCCCCCGACGCCCGGCTTCCGGATCCCAAATCCCAGCTCCCGCCCCTCCCCCCCCCACTCCGGCTCCCAGATCCCAGCTCCTGCTCCCTGACTCCCGGATCCCAGCCCCCGACCCCCCACCCCCACCCCCGACGCCCGGCTTCCGGATCCCAGATCCCGGCCCCCAAGCCCTGGCTCTTAACCCACGGAACTTTCTCCAGTGGGAAGGGCTAGCAGTGGGTAGCACCGGGGCAGGGAGGGGTTTTCCCCCCAAGTTCAGTCATCCCCCTACCTCCTCCTGACGAAGGCATCTAAATAAGGGCTCCGCCATTTTCGAGAGCCCGTATAAGCGGGGCCTTTAGGGGTAGGTGGGAGCCCAGGTGTGGGAAGAGAGAGGGGGGAGGGAACCCCAAGCTGGTTTTGTAGCCGCACGGGTTAGTGCGGGGAGTGGTGGGGTGGAAAGCATCTTTAGAGATCCCGTTTGCTAGAGGAGGAGACTGGGGGGCCGTGGGACAGTCTGCAAGTAAGGGAGCGGAAGTTTGGACCCGTCTTCTCCGTCCCAAACTCTGGGCTCTTTCCACCAATGACGGAAAGATGCGGAGAAAATCCTGGCCAATGTAGAGTCCCAAGGCCTGGCCTCCTCTCCTGGGGGAGCCGGTGCTTTAAGGCAGACCCCCTCTGGACCTGAGGGTCTTCATCTGTCAGAAAACGGGGCTATACCGCAGGAAGGGCCCTTGGGCTCCACACATCCCATCGAGCAAGCGACAAGCATTTATTAAACACCTACTATTTGCCTTTGGATAAAAGGAGGGATTCTGAAAAGGCAGAAGTGAAGAAACAGATTGTGGGCTCCGCCGTTAGCAGTATGTGGTCATGGAGAGGAAAGATGGGGGGGTGGGCTGAAATGCAGAAGGGTGGAATGGCTTGCTTGCTGAGACTGGGAGTCAGTTCAGGAAGGCCTTAAATGCCAGTTGATTCTAGAGTAATAGGGAGTCACTAAGGTTTACAGAGCAGGAGATTGACCTTCTCAATCCATGCTTGAGTAAAAGTCGTTTCAGGGTCTCAGTGAGGCTGGATTGGGAGAGGGAAGAGACAGGAAGCAAGCAGAAGAGATGAGGGCCGGGCTTGGAGCAGCCACCCAAGTGAGTTGAGGGATTGGGGGGGGGGCACCTTGCCCAGACTGCTACTGATTAGGGCCGGGAAGCAGGTTGCAGAGTGAGGGGAGCAGGGGCTGACTGAGGAGCCCCGGGGATGGAAGGACCGCAGGGCTGTCAGTAGAGAGGGGCAGCTTTGTGGGAGCTGGACCACCCTGGGACGGAGCTAGGAGGTCGGGATTCTGCTGCTCATTTTACAGATAAGACTGACTCAGAGAGATAAAGTGACTCCTCTGTCAATGGGTGGGTAATAAATGTCAGAGCTGAGGGCAGTGGAGAGAAAGCCGGAGAGGAGAGAGGGGCTGGGAAAGTCTGGGAAAGTCATTGAACTTCTAAGTACCTCGGGCAACCCCCAAAGGTGCATGATGGGTGGAAATCTATGCGGGGGTGGGGGGAACTAGCTCCCAGGGAGGTTTCCATGTAGATGAACTGGCCATAGGGAGCCCCAGACCCCTTGGAGGGCTTCCATATCCAGCACTCAGCTTGCTTGGCCCTGCTGGCTCTCCTTCCCCACACGCCCCAATGCCATCTCCTGGGCTGTGTTCCACCTCCTAGGGAGGAGCTCAAAATTCTCTTCCCAGGTCCCGGTTTTCAAACTACTGTCCGGAGATGTCCTTTCTCTGGGGTCAAAAACGAAACAACGCATCTCTTTGACAGGCCTGGGGCAGTTATGTCTGCTCTTAAGGTTTCCACAAAGATGCAAGAACAATTTTCCTCGCGCTTTCTCTCTGCCCGCTTATGGCAGTCGAGATTGAAGAGGGGAATACAAGAGATGACCCAACAATTATTCCCTCATCTTCATGGGAATATTTTCGAGTCCTTTTAGAATTCCTTTTGTAATTTTTTGCAGAGGCGTTTTGGAATGGAAGTTGACAAAAATACATATCCCGGCCCTGTCAACTTTTTGATTTGGGCAAGTTCTCAAATATGGGATAAATAAGTTAGAACACTGAATACGTGGGTCGGATTCTGAGGCAGGATTTGTTGCAAGAGTTTTGATGAAGATTAAGGACAAAAGTGTGACAAGTCTGAATTGGTTTCTAAGTGTTAGCTTGGACTTACGAATCTCCCATCTAAGTATCATGAGATCGATGGTACCTGGAAATCCCAGACTGATTTTTTTTTTAAAGAAGCTCACGTGTTGAATCCTATAAATAAAACTGAGTTTTATGGCTGAAAAAAGCGAAACACAAGCCACGCACAATATTCTGGACCCAC
This sequence comes from Myrmecobius fasciatus, assembly GCA_023553655.1. NCBI lineage: Eukaryota > Metazoa > Chordata > Mammalia > Dasyuromorphia > Myrmecobiidae > Myrmecobius > Myrmecobius fasciatus. Next base: position 50,817 of record JAJPUD010007291.1, read on the forward strand.
AAAGCCTGCCTTCGTGGCCTCTGACTAGATTTCTCAGCTTAGCTTTTTGGTTTGTTTTGGTACATTGGAGACAAGGTTTATATTTGTTCTTTTGTTCCTTTGGACCTGGAGGAAACTAGGTGGCTCAGTGGATAGTGCCCAGCCTGGAGGCTGGATAGACCTGAGTTCAAATTCAGACACTTACTATGTGACCCTGGGCAAGTCAGCTAAGAGTTGTCTGCCTCAGTTTTATAGCAAATTCCCAGCTTCTTGTGAAGTTCAGATGAAATAATACTTATAAAGTGCTTAGCACAGGGCCTGGCACATAGTAGGTCTTTAAAAGACACTTGTTTGTTTCAGAGCTGCTCTTCCTGAGGAGGAAGAGGGGATTTTTATTAGAAAGCAGTTGCTTTCCGAGAAGTCTTTTGCCCTGAGGTGGCAGGTTAGCCTTGGCACTAGGACCTGGCGCCATCCGTTTGCGGGTGAGCCCGGGAGACTTAGTTCTTGGGGTTTTAGAACAGGAAGATGAGCGATTTGTCAGTAGGGGAGAGGTGTCAAGCCCTGAGCTGGGGGAGGGGAGTAAAGAAAGATCTGGGGCTGGGGGAACCCCTGAGCTAGACCTTGAAGGGGGAGTAGGAAGGAGCTGAGGAAGGGGAAGAGGAAGAAGGACCAAGACCCCAAGGAATATGGTGGGGGCAGGGAGGAGGCCAGCCTGGCTGGAATGGAAACCGCCTGGGGAGGAAGGATGGGAGATAAGGTTGGGTACGGGGAGGGTGGGGCCGTATCAGGCAAGGCAGGCTGAGGAGTTGGGAATGGGTGCCCACCCAAAGGACTCCAGGCTATCGGAGGCTTTCTGAAAGCCCAGGTTGCCACAGTGAAAGTGGGTTGGAAGGGAGGTCCATGTGGAGGAAGGGACTGGAGGGAGGGTGGATCAGAGGCTGCCATGGTGAAAGTGGGTTGGAAGGGACGTCCATGTGGAGGAAGGGACTGGAGGGGGGATGGTTCTGAGCCAGCAGAGCTAGGCTGGGACCTTCTGGAGCTAACGGCCCCCTGGACTAGCCTAGAGCATCAGGATGGGAAGGATGGGACTGTGAAAGAAGGAAAAAGGGGCAAGATTTCCTAACTGCCGGGCTAAGTTGACTTGCCATTTTAGTGCTTGGGAAAATGGGGTTCCCCGGAGCTGGAGCCAGGGCCAGGAAAGGGGAGCCAGGTTGGGGAGGGAGGTGGTAAGGGATTCATTTGGGGGCACGTGGAGTTTGAGATGCCGGGGGAGAATCCGGTTGTAGAGATGCTGCCCAGATCATTGAAGGAGAGGGCTGGGGTGCATGGGAGAGATCAGACCATCAATAAACATTTATTAAGTGCCTACTTTGTGCTGAGTGTAAAAAAAAGTAAAGATAGTCCCTGTCCTGTAAGCTCACAGCCCAATGGGGGATAAAAGAAGCAGCGAGATACCGGATAAATAGGAGATGAGCACCTGAGGAAGGGCCTGGTATGGAGAGGTTTGGGGGAAGGCTTCGTGTGAAAGGCCAGCTTTGGGTCAGGACTTAAAGGAAGCCATGGAGGTTCAGTGGTTAGAGCAGAGGAGGGAAGAAGGTGGTTCAAAGAGTAGGAGGGATTGGGATTTAGAGAGAGGGGAGAGGGGAGGGCCACATACAAGCATTGCTAAGGCAGTGTGACTTAGTAGATACAACAGAGTCCGGGATCTCAACTTGGACTGAAGGATCCTGTACAAGTCACTTTACTTCTATCTGCCAAAGTTTCCTCAACTATAGAACATGGGTTAATACCTGTCTCCCAGGATTGTCTCAAGGATCAAATGAGATATTTGTAAAGGGCTAGCTTAGTGCCTGGCATGTAGGAAGTGCTTAATAAATGCTTGTTTCCTCTCTTTCTTCCATATACATTTTTCTAGCTGCCTCTGGTGACTCGTTTTCCCTTTGATGTCAGGCCTTGGTAGTGGTGTTGGGTGTGGGAGTGGGGACAGTAAAGCAGAGGGGATGGACAAGCAAGCACCTGACTCAAGATAGCTCTGGCTTTTTGCCTGAGAATCAGGAGAGCTGGGCTGAAATCCTGAAGTGCTGGGCTGGGTCACACAGGCCCTTCCAGCTCTTCGTGGATGGCCTTCCCAATGCCCCCCCCAAACACACACACTCCTTACCCTGAGCCCCCAGAGGAACCAGGTCAGAGGGGACTGCTCAGCCTAAGAGCGTCATTTAGAGGAAAGGGAACAGCCGCCAGCTGTGTGCCTTCTTAAAAGTGTGGTGCTCTTTTGCCAGGGCAGGGGCCCTCTGGGAAAGTTCTAAAGCCAATTCGAATTAGGTAGGAGCAGGCCCAGAGGAGCCCTGCTCCTGCCCCTGCCTCTGTTCCTGCCCCTGACTCTGCCTCTGTCCCTGCCCCTGTCTCTGGCTGTGCCCCTGCTCCTGTCCCTGCCTCTGTTCCTGCTCCTGCCCCTGCCTCTGTCCCTGCCCCTGTCTCTGTCTGTGCCCCTGCTCCTGTCTCTGTCTGTGCCCCTGCCCCTGACTCTGTCTCTGTCCCTGTCTGTGCCCCTGCTCCTGCCCCTGCCCCTGCCCCTGACTTTGTCTCTATCCCTATATGTGCCCCTGCTCCTGCCCCTGACTCTGTCTCTGTCCCTACCTGTACCCCTGCTCCTGCCCCTGCCTCTGCCCCTGTCCCTGTCTCTGTCTGTGCCCCTGACTCTGCCCCCATCCTTGCCCCTGCCTTTGTCCCTGCCCCTGACTCTGTCTCTAGCCCTATCTGTGCCCCTGCTCCTGCCCCTGCCTCTGTCCCTGCCCCTGCTCCTGTCCCTGCCTCTGTTCCTGCTCCTGCCTGTCCCCGTCCTTGCCCCTGACTCTGTCCCTGCCCCTGCCCCTGCCCCTGACTGTCCCTGCCCCTGCCTCTCATTGGCCAGCCTTGCCAAGAGCAGATCGTTTCAGGGTGGTCCCACGTGGGCGCCAGCAGTAAAGGGCCTTCCTTGACGCTCCCTCTCTTGTTCAAGTCTTAAAATCAGCATTTCGGAAGGTGAGTGGGTTACAATGGGTGGCTCCAGAAACCCACCCACCCACCCACCCAAGCTTCTTGACCTTAGGGATTGTGAAGGAGTCTTTATACCTTCTCTGGGGGGAGGGGGGAGTGTTTCGACTGTTTCCCCCTGAAACAAGGTTGTAGGATCTGAACCCTGAGCTGGAGACTGGGCGCTGCCGCTGACTAGTTTGGTGAGAAAATTAAGAGGATCAGACGGTCTTGTCCGGGGCCCGTCCAGGGCTAAGCGTGCTGAATTCCCTTGCCTCCTGGCACTTCCAACTTAGCCAGCTGCGAAAGGGGGGCCGCCTGAAGGGGGCGGCCGAGAGCGCCCCGTGGGCCCGGCAGCTGGGGGTGGGGGCCCACCACTTGGGGTGAATCCAGAATAGCAAAAGCAGATGCATCGGGGGCCCCGCAAAACTGATTCTGCCTCCCAGCGGCTCAAAGGGAGAGCTTCCTTGGGTTTGGCTCGGCGCCTTCCTGCAGGGCCCACCCACCGTGCTCATCTCTGTTTAGTGCCATGCTCCAGAAAGCCACAAAGGAAGTGAACGTACAAAACGGAGAACCCCGTTCCATGGGAGACTCAGGCCCGCAACAGGAGGCCATCCCAAGATAAGGGCGGAGGGGGTCTTCCCACTGGGCATCCCGGTGGTTCGCGCTGCTTCATTACAGGCCCTGTCTCAACGGGGCTCCCATCATTTCCACTCCCCTGCCGTGGACAGAGGGGCTACTCTTCCAAAGAGTGTGGTGATCCTCTAGCCGGCGGGGGTGGAGAAGGCCCCCCTGGGACACTGATGGGAAGCAGGGCCTTTTCACCTTCCCCTCGGGCCGCCTGGCGAGGAAGCCAGGAGAGCCCTGCTCACGATCGGGTTGGAAACGCATATGAAACGATAGCAAGACTTACTAAGGAAACTGAGTCTCCTCAAATAGTTCTTGAAAATATTAAAATTTGATTTTGATTGGATTTTTTGGAATCTATTTGTGATAAAATTTGATAAAATTCAATTTGAATTTATTGAATTGAATTAAAAATTGAAAATATTTTTTAAAATATTAAAAACATACATTTTCAGACCCTAGGTTATTTACAAAAACCCAGAATCCTATAGTGCATTTAAGAGTTACAGGTGTGAAGCACACACACACACACACACACACACAAATTGGACACAGAAAAAAGTAGGCGGCCCAGTGGAGGAGAATGAATGGCTAACTAAGCTTCCCAAGGCAGGGCAGAGAAACAGGAACTGAAAAATTATTGATACTTTCTACACGGAAATCAATTTAAATGTAAACGGTTATTAGCCAGTGAAGTTGGTTATAATCCTGGTCAATGTTCTCTCTCTCTCTTTTTTTTTTTAGCTTTTTACTGAGGCAATTGGGGTTAAGTGACTTGCCCAGGGTCATACAGTTAGGATGTTCATTTTTTAATAAAATCAGCCCCTGTGGGCCAGTGGATCCATAATCTTATTACCGCGGAACTTCCCTCTGATGATTCACCCAAGCCCGCTGCTCATCCTGAGTGCCTCTCAGCCGTGGCCTCCCCTAAATTGCCCAGGTCTGGGTAGTGGGGCACCTGGTGGACAGGAGAGGAAGGGTCATAACCTCTTGATGTTATGTGGCCAGAATGCCCATGGACGCCACAGGCTGCCCACCTGTTGGCCCTTGCTCTCATTAGCCGAGCGGGCCATCTTTGGGTTTGTATGGAGTGACGACGGCAAGATGGAGCCTATCCGTTCTTGCCGTGGCACCCTATGGGGACCCCATTGGTTGTCAGGTGGGGCTCTCACACGGCCAACGGCCAATCGAACATTTCCGGACACTTTACGCCCCGCCGCCTTCTCTGTCACCAGGACTGCAGACACTAACAGAAAAGATGAGCTCCCTCTCACCCCCAATCCTATTTTGTCCATGAAGACTCCTTCCTCTGGCAAGGGCCTGGCCCAAAGGCCGCCTCACTTGCTCTTGGTACCTCCCCCTGACTGTTAGCGAGCAGCCCCTCCTCAGAGGCCTTTGTGTATGTGTGACCCCCTCCATGAGAAGCTTGCCTTTCTATGGTGCCCTGAGGCTCAAAGTGTTCTAGAGGTGCCGTCACAGCAACCCTGAGAGGTAGGTACCATTACCCCACGTCTGAGGCCGAGGGACGTTAAGAATCGCGCGGCTAGTTAAGTCTCTGGGGGGAGAGCCGTATCCCTGTCTTCCCAACTCCAGAGCGGGCACCCCATCCGCCACGCCTAAAATGGAAGCTCCCGAAGGATAGGGACCGTCTCACCTCTGCCGTCATCTTCCCCGGCGCCTGGCACACGGGGGGCACTCGCCAATGCTTCGTCAGTTCCCACGTGGGCCCCAGCTGGAGTCTGGGGTTGGGGAAGGAGGAACATGGGGATCCGTAGGGATCAAAGGGCACGGGCGAAAGAAATGGGCTCTCTAGGCTCAGCTGACTCCTGCTGGAAGCACCGCGGGGTCCAGGCTGGCCTCCGTGGCTAACTCAGCCCCTCTTCTGTCTCAGGGCTGGGAGACGATGAGCTGCACTGCCTCCTCAGAGAGCTAGACGAAGTGATCGAAGACTTCGATAACGGCAGCAGCTGTCAGTATGAGGAACATCTGGAAGAGCTCAAGCAGAAGAACAGCCTCAGCCCCGGCGTCTATGACAGCGGCATCGATGAAGCCGAGAGTAAGTCCTGGACCTTTCTGGTGGGGGGGGTCGCCCCTTCCATGGAGTTCAGTAGTGCTCCTGACTCAGTACCTCTCAAAAGCACCTCCCCTCCACCCCACCGTGACAGGGATGGCACTACTCGGGGGGCGGCCCATCCCTCCCTGTTCCCGGCCTGCCAGAGCTCCCCTGGGAGCCCCACTGACTGAGCAGACTCTCCCTCCAGGTACCAACCCATCTCCAGGGAGCAGTTTAAACACCAGCGAGGAGAACATTCACGTGCCGGCGACTTCTGCCATTCCCAAAGGTAAGAATCACAGAACACTGGCGGGGGCGGGGGGGGTGGGACGGCCGGGGAGTACACGTGAGGTAAAATCGATTTACGAGGAAATTGGGACAGTGGGCTCCGCGGGATTGGCCCGGAACACCCTGGAGACCGTTTCCTGAAGATGAGGTTCGGTATCCCTAGCAGGCCCCGGGAAGGCGATTGTGAGCCAAGCAGCAAATCATGGCGCAGAGCTACTATGTTCCTCCACCTCAGGCACTGAGTGCTCATGGGAGACCCCCCCCCTAGAACTTGAGGGGCCAAGAAGAGGGCTTCCCTGAAGCAAAGAGAGGCAGTAAGGACTTGGGTCAGTCAGATGTTGGCAAGGAGGTCCTGCCCACGTCCCAATGGGCCCCTGGCGTGTGGAGATGGCTCCCACCTGGTGGACGTTGCGCTGTGAGAAGCAAAGCTCTTTTTGGAGCTCCCATTGGGCTCTGGGAGGCATTTCTGATCAAGACGAGAGCCGAGACACCTTTTCCCCTACAAGTTATAGCCCTGATGCAGAAATCTCCCAAGATCCCATCCTTTTAGACATTCTCAGAGCCCGTTAGCCTGAACCTTGGTCCGGGAGCCGATGCTCAGTCTCATGGGTCTTTCTTGGGCAGCTAAGCTTGGAGACACAAAGGACCTGGAAGATTACATTGCTGACCTCGACAAAGAGCTGGAGGGTAAGTCCGTTCTCCCACGTTATCCCTGCCACTGGAGGAAAATGCCAGCTTGAACACGGGTGGCTCCAGGCCTTGGCTGAATTTGCCAACGAGTTGGAGAGAGGGTTTTGGTATAAACACAGAGTCTAACAGACTTGTGTCCACCTCTCTCCACTCGCATCACAACCACCTCTCACTTGGATCCCTGCCATAGCTCCCTAACCGGTCGGCCTACATCCAACCTCCACCGGTCGGCCTACATCCAGCCTCTTCCTGCTCTAATCCTATATGGCCACCAGAGGAATTTCCCTGTGGTGTGGCCCTAACCTTGTCACTTCTCAGTTCAGGAAGCTCCGAGGCAAAGTGGGATAAAGCTGGAGGCTTCCTATGTGGTGGTACAGGCCTTGGGCCTTCCCAGTTCTCTCTTGCAGAGGATCTCTCATTCAGCTGGAGGAGAAGAACTGGCGACCTTTCCTGCTCTTAAATAAGACTTGGTTCTGACACTATATATTCCTTAAAGATTGTTCCTCTTGGGGTGGGGGTTCAGAACCCAGACATTCAGCTTCCCGAGTATGTCCAAGTCCACGCCTTTCCCCACCACACAAACACCAATCCTTGCAGGGATGAGGAACCCAGCCTCTGGGTTTTCTTGCATCCAGCAGAAGATTCCTTTATGGATCACACCAAAGTTGACTTGGGTTTTGGAGTCAGCTGATTCAGGATTTCAGAGATTGAGCCCCCGTCTTATTTTCCTTCTTCAGAAATGTGAGACGCAGCCTTTGGTCACCCCGTAGAAGTCCTCAAGACGGATCGCTGTAGATAGGCCTGCCTGCATACACCCCTCGTGTTTGTTTTCTTCCCGGCCTTCCTCAGGAGGCCAGAGCGAGAGACTTTTCCAGAGAACAAATGGGATCACTGACTGGGAATTGCCAATGTAATCATCCCCAGCACCCCGTGCTCGATTATGTATTTGTCCAGTAATGCTGCTGTGTCCATAGTTTGCTAGCTGCTACTCTAGCACAAGTTGTATTCTTTTTTTTTTAAATTTTTTATTGTTGTTTTCTTTTTTTCTGGTTGTACATGTACATTAAAATTTTAATACGCATTTCTTTGTGTTGGGAGAGAAAAATCAGATCAAAAGGGAAAAACCGCAAGAGGAAAAAAAATGGAAGAAAAAAGAAAAAAAATTGAACATATTATGTGTTGATTTACATTCAGTCTCCATAGTTGTTTCTCTAGATACAGATGGCGTTTTCTATCCAAAATTTATTGGAATCGCCTTGGATCATTGAACCGTTGAGAGGAACCAAGTCTTTCTTGCTATTACTGTATACAGTGTATTCCTAGTTCTACTTGTTTCGCTCACCATCAGTTTGTGTAAAGCTTTCCAGACCTTTCTAAAATCAGCTTGTTCATCCTTTTTCTAGAACAATGACGTTCCTTTACTTTCGTTCACCATCACTTACTCAGCCATTCCCCAATCGATGGGCATTTGCTCATTTTCCAATTCTTTGCCACCAACAAAAGATCTGCCACAAACATTTTTGCACATGTGGGTCCCTTTCCCTCCTTTATGATTTCCTTGGGAAACAGAGTCAGTAATAGCACTGCTGGATTACAGGGTATGTAAGCATATGGCCTTTTGGACATTGTTCCAGATTGCTCTCCAGAATGCTTGGATCGTTTCACAACTCCACCAACAATGCATCAGTGTCCCAGTTTTCCCACATCTCCTCCAACATGCATCATTATCTTTTCCTGTCATCTTCCCCAATCTGAGAGGTGTGAGGCAGTACCCTAACCCTAAATTTCTCTAATCGATGGTGATCTAGAGCATTTTTTCATCTGTTTAGAGATGGCTTTAATTTCATCATATGAAAATTGTCTGTTCATATCCTTTGAGAGCTATATTCTTTTCATTAAGGCCATGGCTGTTCTGTTGGAGCCAGTTTGGCTGGTCTAGAGCTCAGCTTCTTAAACTTTTTCTACTTGGGACCCCTTTTTGCTCAAGAAATTTTTCTGCGATTCTGGCAGCATTCGTTGGCATTGCATGGCATGAGGACATGCACAGTGCCAAGTGCACGTTGTGTGTTCAGAACCAAGGCTACAGTGAAATCCCATGATGCACCATGGGCGAGGGCTTCCAGAAACACCTCCGATTCCATATGTTTGATTATGAATTAGTTTGGGGTCATTAAGTTCAAAACCTTTTTACCGTTGCCAAATTTTTCATGACCCCCCCATCCAGGTATGCGACCCTATAATGGGGCTGCAACCCACAGTTTAAGAAGCTTTGGTCTAGAGGACAGAGCACCTTCTTGTCAAGAAACTTGAGTGACCTCAGTTACGTTTTCCATCCGTGTTGCTCCCTTGGGACTTGTTAAAGTCCATCTAAGCATTTTCATTTTCATAGGGGAAGGAAGCAGCCATCTACATCCAGGGTTTCATCAGAGCTTGGGGCTCCCAAATCTAGAAATTGTCTCAGATCATGTTCAAGTCTTTGAGAGTTGCCCGGGGCACTGAAAGGTTGGGACTTATCCAGGATCCACTATGTGCCCAGGGACAGGATTTGGAGCCCGGTCCTCCCTTCCCGCATCCCCCACACCACAGGGCTAGCTTCGAGGAGACCAATAACAGGACCGAGAACTTTGTAGTGCTCTTCTGTGGCCGCCTTCCCAAGTGCACACTAAGTGGGTTTGGCAGATCGAGCTGCTTGGCGGGGTAGCTGATCTGAGTATCTCTCCTGGGAAATTTGGATGCTAACTTGCCACCGGAAGGATAATTTCCCTGCACCTTTGGGGGAATGCCTTGTGAGTGAGTCTCCTACCTGTAAGCCCAAACTGTCTCATTATTTCACTTGGGAAAAGGTCAGAGCTCGTCAATATGGGCCTTCCTCCCTTTGAGTAGGATTTATTAGCAGGACTCCCAGAGCTGCTCTGGCTGAAAAGTGCCTTCCCTCTCTAGCTGAACTGACCTTAGTCATGCAGGCCTTTTGACACTAACCATCTGGTCTGGGTCTGAAGGTTGGGAGATGTTTCCAGAGCCCTCGAGAACCCAGGAGCAGCACCCTGACAGAATGAGGCAACGGAGAAGGACTTTGCTAAATAAGGCGCTTCACTGCGCTTTGGTAAGCAGAGCTTTTCTGGGCCTTGGTATTGCTCTGGGTCCGAGCCTGTTTAGAAATTGGGGCAAGTGAACATAAGAAGTCCTCCCTCTCCTCATCCCTACTTTATTTCCCTGGCGCGTGGCCGAAGGTTGACTAAGAGGCTCCCGGTTCTATGATGGGAGAGCAGGAAAGTTTTGCTCGGAAGGGTGTTCTGGGAACTGGAACCTAACTGAGGAGAAGAAGAGGGGGGACGAGTGATAAAGCCATAAAGGAAAGCACATCCAGAACTCAGCTCCTTCTGACAATCAATACCCAGAAATGCAGTGTTCCCTCAAAAGCCGAAAGGGAACAGATGCCATATTGATACCACGTCTCTCCAAGTCTGATTGTTTTTAGGCCGGGGATACAGAGGCGACTGCTTATTTTCCTAAGGCATCCCCCTACCCCCGTCCCCAGGAGAGACATTCCCCTGGACAGCTTCCCCTTCTGGGCTTCGATAGTTGTTCTCGGCCCAGAACCACTTGGGGTATCCAGGATGAGATGAAGGAAAGAGCGGGAGTATTTGACGATATCAAGGGAGCCGGGTCCTGAGCCTACTTCTATTAACTGGCAGTGTCGCTTCGTTGAGGGCGCTACTGGCCACGTGGGGCCCAGCTCTCTCTCCTGGGCTCTTTCCCTATGGTGCAGAAGCCAGAGCAGCTTCCCGTAGGTCTTTCTTTTCTGGGCAGAAAGAGGAAAAAACCCTGGAGCGGGCAGCTCACGTGCCATTTTGCTCCACCTCCTTCCCCACTCCCCACCAGGCACCAATCACGGACCACCAGTTGCCATTGAGTCACAGGTCGCTATTCACTGAGGTCATTTGGGGTGACTGCATTTTGGTAAACTTGGGGCTCCACCAAGTACTCCCCACAGGCCCAAGTCCAGACCAGCCCAGACCTGGGCAATCGGAGAAGGGAACCTGGCTGAACCTGTCCCAAACTAAAGCTGTTCCAGCATCACCTTGACCTTCCACTCCCCGGGCCTGGCCTAAGCAATCACTCTCTTGCCCAGGCTGGACCAGGACAAGATGGCCCTGGGCTTCCTACTCCCAAGCAGACTGGCCTGTCTTGCCTTCAGCACCTGCCCCTCAGAGCACAGCTCATTGGCCCAGTCCCCAAGGCCAATCTTCCTCCTGGCTAATCAGGAAGCTTCCTGGTGATCTGATGGATAGGATCATTTTCTGCTCTCCTCCCATCAATAGGGTTTAAGAAATTCCAATTTGGGAAGGAACCGGAGATCCTCTAGCCCAATCCCATTCATTGGAAAATATCAGGGTCTTCCCAAAGGTCACCCACCTCGGAGCCCAGGAGCAGCCCCTTCCCCTCCCAGGCTTCTCTGCGTTTACTAACACCCAGAGCAGGAAACTCCCCAGCCAAATGGGTTTGTTTTCCTTTTGTCAAAGGCTCAATGATTGGTGACTTTTTTTTAATCTCTGAGAAGTGCATTATGGGCCCTTTAAAAAAAATACTGATTTTCCAAGTGTCCTTAACTCTAGATAATTAGCACTGTTCTGTTTCTCTCCCAGCATTCCCCACTCTTTTTCTATTAAGGAAAGTCCGTCAAACCTTTTGCAAAGGTGAACACTGAAAACTATCTTTGCATGTATTTGGAAAAATAAAATATTATTTAAAAATCAAGCAATAAAAGTTGGCAAAGGCAGGCAAGTCAGTCGGGGTTTATAAAGTGCCTACTATATTCCACCCACTGTGCTAAGCCTCGGGACGCAAATGGCAAAAGACAGGCCCTCCGCGAGCTGACCGATACGTGGGGGGCCAACACACAGACCACTTTGGGCCACCAAGTCATTCTCTGTCATGGGAGAAAATCCGCAGGGGGAAAGGAAGTGAGTCACAGGACTAGTTTCCAAATCTTTCTGTATTTTCATAACCGGCCACATCTGAGAGAAGGGCCCCCTCCTTGTTGCCAAAGCAAACGGCCTTGATTTCATTGTAGCCGATTGGAGGCTCTGTGACGGAAGGACTGGGGCACCTGGTCCAGCTCCTGCCTAAACAGGAGCTCCTCCCAAGTGGCCGATTGGCCTTTGCCGCTTTCCCAGTAGCCCCTTCTGTTTGAGGGGCAGTACTTCAGAACGTCCCTCCAGCACCAGGTCTAAATCTGCCTCTTGGTATGTTCCCCCCACCCAGTTGCTCCCAGCTCTGTCCTCTGGGCCAAGGAGAAGCTGTGCCAATTGTTCCTTGGCCATTTTCCCAAATGTTATACTTGAAATCTAGCTTCTCCCTGTCCCCCGTCACCCCCAACCTTCCCTTCTCCAGCCTAGACATCTCCCAGGTCCTCCAGCTGATCCTCACGTGCCTCGGTCACTAGCCTGCTCCTTCACCTACTTGGCCACTCTCTACTTTCTCAGGGTCCTTCCTCCATCGTGGCCCCCAGAATGGAACCGGGTCGAGTGACCGAAGCCCTCAGTGCGGCTGCCCTAGCTGGGCCCGCCAGTCTCTGCCACTTCATGCCATGTCACAGACTACCGGCGATACTTCCCTCTTCCAAGGTACTGGCGCCCCCATTATGGCGGGGATCCCCATTGGTGACCGGTTGTGAAACTAGTCAATGAAAACTGCTTTCTCCTCCCCCTGGTTTCGCTCACAGCATTATAGATGTCATCCGGAGTTTTTGCCACCCAAATCACACTAGAGTTTTCCCTGTCTCTAAATATAAATCGAACCCCCACCTTTGGCCTGAAGAGGATCTGACCCACGCTAATGAGAAGTGACTTGGCCACAGTCACACGGGCAGCGCAGCAGCAGGCAGGGGGCTTCCTGGGCCTCCTTTCTTCGCCCTCCACGTTAGCTGGCCTGCTGATCTCATCAGTTCAGACTTCAGCTAGCGTAGTTCGAATCCAGCGTCCAACCCCAGGACCTGCGGTTCTACAAGTTCAGCCCGAATCTCCGTCCTGGCCTTCAGTCCTGCGTCTCCGGCTGCTTGACGGGCATCTCGAACTGGACGTTGTAGCTAAACGTGTCCCAAATGTGGTTCGCCTTCCCATTACTGTCAAGGAGGCCGCCAGGCCCTCAAGCCCCAGGCTCCCAACCTCCACCTTCTCTGCAGCTCCTCGTGCTCCTGGGCCCCAAATCCAACCTGGCATCGTGGTCTGTTGATTCCACCTTCCTACCGTCTCTCTTCCACACACCCTCTGTCCCCTGACACTGGCACTGCCCTGGTGCTCTGCTGCCCAGCGCCCGTCAGCTCACACCCCGGACTGTAGCTGCTGGAGGATGTATTTGCTGCAAATCAGCCCCAGTCCAGTCCATCCTCCATTCAGCTGTCAAATTGATCTTCCTAAAACTCAGATCTGACCATCTCTCTGTCTCTCTGTCTCTGTCTCTTTCTGTCACTCTCTGTTTCTTCTGTCTCTCTGTGTCTTTCTGTCTCTGTCTCTGTGTCTCTGTCTCTGTCTCTCTGTCTCTCTCCATTTCTGTCTCTCTCTGTCTCTGTCTCTTCTGTCTCTGTCTCTCTGTCTCTCTCTCCGTCTGTCTCTTCTGTCTCTCTGTCTCTGTCTCTCTGTCTCTGTCTCTCTCTGTCTCTGTGTCCTCTGTCTCTCTGTTTCTGTCTCTCTCTGTCTCCCTCTGTGTCTCTGTCTCTCTCTCTCCGTCTCTGTCTCCCTCTGTCTCTGTCTCTTTCTGTCTCTGTCTCTGTCTCTCTGTCTCTGTCTCTGTCTCTTTCTGTCTCTGTCTCTCTGTCTCTGTCTCTCTCTGTCTCCCTCTGTCTCTCTGTCTCTATCTCTTCTGTCTCTGTCTCATACACACACATGCACATTACACGTAAACACATACATATATACATGCACATACACATGTATCCATTTGTAACACATGCAATATATACACACACACATATACACATACATAATATATATACACATTTATGCAACACACACATACACACACACACGCCCTGTTCAGTGAACTCCAGTGGCTCCCTATCACCTCCAGGAGCAGACGCAGATGCTCTGTTTGGCATTCAAGGCCCATCATGCCCTCCCCCGTCCTCCCTTTTTAGTCCTTTTACCCCTTGCTTCCCAACACCCCCTCTTTGATCCAGGGACTTGAGTCTTCTGGCTGTTCCTCACACAACCAGTCTCTCGGCTCTGGATTTTCACTGCCTGTCGCCCGTACCCAGAATGCTCTCTCCCTCCTCGTCTCTGCCTCCTGGCTTCTTTTGGATCAAGAAGCATCCCGGGTTCCCCTTAGCCCTGGGATCTTCCTCTGAGATGCTCTCCGATTTATTCCACGTGTTCTTATATAACTGCGTGTT
>JAJPUD010007291.1:64865-75636 GCA_023553655.1 Myrmecobius fasciatus
CACTAAGGGCCTTCTGGGACAGGTTCCTGGGCACTCTCCCCAGGCACCTCCTGGCTTCTTATATAATCTTATATAATATCATCCCTATTTTATGAATAAGGAAACTGAGTCTCAAAGAAGTGAAATCACTTGCCCATGGCCATTGAGCTGCTCAAGACCCGAGGCAGGGTTGGAACTCAGCCAGGGATCTCTGGAATCGTGTAGAACTTTTTCCAGTCACTGCACCTCTTTGTCAAAGTCCCTGGTCCTTACCCCACTGTACAGAGAGGGGCAGACCAGGGCCCGCCTCCTCCTTGAGGTCTGGGTATTTGCTCCTTGATAAGGCCCAGATGCCAAGCAGGCCTTTAAAGAATGAACAGGACCGTGGCATTCAGTGTGGCCTTTAAGGAGCTGGCCAAAACAAGATGGCCCCAGTAGGTCCCAGTCTGCTTCAGGAATAAACCACGGTCCTCAGGTTACTTGCTTAGCGGGTACACTGGAACAAATGTGCCCTATTCGATCAGTTTCAAGAGGGAGTTTGTTGTTCCTATCTGGGGCTCAAGGACTCAGGGATTAAGAGGCGAGGAACGGAGTTTGAATGGGACTCTTGCGTTCTCCTTGCCTTGGGTTCAAAGTTCTAAAACTACCACTGCCAGGAAGCAGCCGAGCCCATGTTAATGGGTGACGAGCTGGCCTTGGCAGAGTTTGAAGGAGATGCAGTCCCGCTCTCTTGCCAATCTACATTGATGCTATGGGGTTCCACGGGTACAATTGTGGATGGGGGCTTGGCAGGGAATCCCCCACCACCAGTTGCCTTATTCTAATGATAATTGTTGCCAGCCGCGGGCCAAGGAGATGGGCTTTGGCCCTATCTGAATCGGGATCTTCGGATGATTCCATGAACACCTCAGGTGGCAAACCTGAGGAGTGAAACTACTGGCTGGTGGTGGTGGAGCTTCTCAAGCAAAGGCCTTGTCACCGGCACCTCCGTGCCCCTCAGATCGAAGTGTACAAGGGCCTGTCCAGAGACAGTGATTGACATCTTTTCCTCTGGTGCCTCCTGGATTCTACAATTCCAGGGCTGAAGTAGCAAATGCAGCCAGACTCTCTCCATTTGAGGGAACTCCTGGGTAGCCCACTTCAATTTGGATCCTGTTTGTGCCATGGGTAATGCCCCCCCCAAGGAGTAGTCAGTGGCAATGCTGAGAAGGAAGGCAAGTTACCCTTTCTGGAAGAATAATGTCACTCTGGGGTGCCGGTAGTCAGCGTGCTTGAAGAAGGTAACGCTAGACCGCAGTGTGCAAAGATTGCTCCATAGGATTTCAGAGTACCCTGGTCCTGGAGGGCATTTTGCTCTGGGAAGAGAGGGCCCAGACTCCAGCGCTTCTTCACTCCAGACTGACGATTGAGGGGCAGCAGGATGTAATGGAAAGAACGCTGGGCTTACCGTCCCAGGCCCTGGATTTGGGTCCTGGCCACATGTCACCTATGTGATCATGAACAAGGCCCTTAACCTTTCCTCTGTAAAATGAGAGGATTGAACTAGAAGGCTCCCAAGGTTCCTTCCCACTGTAGATCTAGAATCCAATGAAGCTTTATGAGATGTTCTCCCTTCTCAGTTGGGGCCTGGAAAGGTAGCTTCTTTGGTGACCTGGGTGTTTCACTGAGTCCTTCTGGTGATTTTTGAGATGAGGAGAACAGGGTCCGATTCACTTGTTGGTGTATCTTTGTCTTTACATTTCCAAGGAGGAAACAGAGGTCTGGAAAGTGGAGAGGAAAGACACAAGGGCAACTTGCAGTGCCTTGAATATAAGGAAAGCTTCTTAGAGTCGTGCATGATTGGTAGGCGTGGTAATAGCCCCAGAAAACAACGCACCATATAGAAACCACAAGTCACTACATACAGAAACAATCCAAAGTGCCATGGACTGATCGTACCGGACAAGTAGGGACTGGCAGAGACAAGTAGGGACCAGCAGAGGCAAGTAGGGACCAGCAGAGTTTGAGAGCA
The DNA here is from genome assembly GCA_023553655.1 of Myrmecobius fasciatus. Lineage (NCBI taxonomy): Eukaryota > Metazoa > Chordata > Mammalia > Dasyuromorphia > Myrmecobiidae > Myrmecobius > Myrmecobius fasciatus. The sequence goes on from JAJPUD010007291.1 coordinate 66,856, forward strand.
AGGGGCTGGTTTGGAGGGGGCGCTGTGCCTAAATCCGGAGCATGACGCATACAGATGATGCCCAGGGATCGGGAAACGGCTAAATAAATGGCGGTACCTGAATGTAATGGAACTTTAAGTAAGACATGGAATATAAAGAATTCAGAGAAACTGAGGAGAACTTCTATGAACCGATGCAGAGTGAAGTAAGTAGAACCGGGAAAACGATATGTGCAATGACTACAACAGTGGAAACGAAAAAAACAACTAAATGATACTGATCACTGTGTCACTGTAATAGACCAAATTGGGCCCTACTTCTTGTTAGATAAGGGGGAAAGAAGGATGTGTCAGATGCAGTTGATGTGTGGGTTGATTTTGTCAAATGTTTTTTATTCCTTTTTTAAAAAATTGTTACAAGAAAGAGCTTGCTGAGGATGGGCAAGGAAGGATAGTTTCAGAAATAAATTGGGTGTAAAAAAGAACAGTCTCAATAATAACAAGAGTTGCCATAATAAGGAGACCAGAAGAACCCAGAAACCATCTTAGCTTTGTTGTTGTTCAGTTGTGTCCAAATCTTCATGAACCTGTATATGGGGTTTCCTTGGCAAAGATACTGGAGTATTTTGCTATTTCCTTCTCTAGTGGATTAAGGCAAAATTATGTGACTTGCCCAGGGTCACACAGCTGCTAAGTGTCTGAGGCCAGATTGAAACTCAGGTTTTCCTGACCCCAGACCCAATGCTCTATGTCCAGAACCATTTAGCTGCCTCCTTAGCTAGCCAGTATTTAATCTCCTTGCCCAGCAGGGAGACGTGGCAGCCAGGGGACAACGCTGGCTTATTGGTAAGCCATTGTGGAGGAAAACAGTGCAAAGTTGGGAATACTCACTCCATATATCAAATATATTGCCAAGTTTCATTATCTCTATCTCCATAACATCTCTTGTGTATGTCCTATTCTCCCCACGTAGCCACCACACGAATTCAGGCCCCCTTTCTCCTGCAGCTGCACTACTGCAGTGGCTTCTGGAGGGGGAGGTCTGCCCGCCTCCGGCTCTCCCCACTCCAGTCCATTCTCCACTCACCTATCAAAGTGATCTTCCTACAATCCCTGACTGTAGAAAGAATGGGGGTGAACATGTCACCCCCTATTCAATAAATTGCAGTGGCTCCTGATTTCTTCCAAGTTCGAATCTAAAGGCTTCTGGCTTTGAAAACCCTTCCCAGCCAGGCCCCTTCCTCCCTTTCCAGTTTTTTCCCACCCCACTTTTTTTTCACACACTCCAAGATCTAGCTACACTGGTTGGCTTGCTGTCCCTCACGCGTGATTCTCCATCTGAGGTGTCTGCACTGAAATGTTCTCCCTCCTCACTTCTACCTCTCACTTCCTTTAAGACTCACCTCAAATCCTTGCCTGTTTTCTTCACTTGCCTTTGTTTATATCTCATAGGAAACCCAGTCTTTTGCTGTCTCTCCTCCCCTCCCCCACCAATGCGAGTTCCAGGGGGCTGGGACCCTATTTTTGCTTTTCTTTGTACCCTCAATACTTAGCCCAGTGCCTGGTACACGTCACGTACTCAAGAGATGCTTATTGACTGGGTGACAAGAAGTGGCGTAAAGAATAGATCAGATCAGAAAAGTCAGGGGTCTGGTCACATGCTGAGTAGGGAGCCAAGGCTATAATGGCTGGTGGCCATGGAGACCTAACACACCCAGAGGAAGGTCTCCGGTGTGTGGAGGGAGGTTTATGGGAGAACATGGAAGGACAAAAATGGCCCCAGATGAGAAGGCGGGGATGGGGCGCCATCTGCGCCCATGTGGATGAGCTCCCGAAGCCAACGGAGCCTTGGGACCTTTATTTCAAAATAAACGGCCAAAGGCCACAGAGGGACAAAGATGGAATAACAGGAAACAAGGTTGGACAGACTCCATTTGGATTTACTGCGAGAGCTAATTGTGTGTCTGGTGCTGGGAACCTGCCAGCCACCATCTATTCTAGGTCCTGGGCTTCGGGCCCAGCTTTCCTGCCCTTGTGTTATGTACAGTGAGAAGCTGAAGAGCACTTCCGCTGTCACAGCCTTCCACACATGTCACTCCATTGGTGCCCAGTGGCTTCAAGCGTGGGAGCCGACCACCCGTGACGTGGGCCCCCAACAACTGTTTGTTTTCTCCTCGGTGTTTTGTCTCCACCGTATGCAGAGCAGGAAGTGGTAAACCCCAGCCAAGGAGGGCCCTCATCTGGAGGGAACTAAGGCTTTGTATTTTTTGCCAATCTCCCCACTGTGGTTGGGGGTTGCCATGGTACTGGCCAAATCTGGGGAGGAAGACTCTGGCAGGCATTATTGCTCACCTCCCTCCCTTGTTCCATGGGGAACTATTCTAGATGAACTGGGGGTTCAGGATTACAGAAACTCCCTGAGGGCAGGGGGATTCAGTTACCCTCAGTCCAGGGCCTTACATGTTATTAATAGGTGCTTAATAATGGCTTGTTGAATCAATTTGAATGATTAGCAAATCTTGCCTCAGACACATATTAGCTGCGAGACCCTGGACAAGTCACTCAAGCACTGTTGGGACAATAAAAGGACCTGCCTTCTGATTAGTAATTCCCAAAAGGTTCACGTGTGATGACAAGTACTTTGCAAATCTTAGAGCTTTATCAATGTATGTTATTAACCCTAGATCCTCCAGGGCCTGGCTAAAATCCCTCTTTTTCCAGGAAGTCCTTCCCACTTCCCTTTAACCCCAGGGCCTTTCTCTGTATCCGGCAGGGCTTGGCACAGTGCCCAGGGTAGAGGAAGTCCTTAATCAATGTTTACTTACTGACTGGGTGACTTGTTATATGGTAATAACTAACAAGGATCAAGCATTTTCATTTAGTAACCCAAGAAATTACCCTCTATGGGGGGATTTCAGGCACCAGTGAGATGGACTTGGGGGGCTAGGCTTCCTGGTTTCCTCAGCTCCCACCTCCTAGGAGGAGAAGGGGATGCTGGGAATGGGAGACATATCTTGGTGGACTAAAGCAAGTGGGATAGAAAGCAGATAGAAAAGTAGCTGAGACGATCTGGGGACTGGAGAGAGACTAGGTGAGGGTGGGCTTTGGGGTGCCATGTTCCTCTTGTCAATGAAGATGAAGAAAGCATACACAAGAGAGAGGGGGCCAGAGGGAAAAGAGTAAGGTGACTCCCGGACTGCAGTCCTGGCCTAGTGGCTTACTGGCTACTCAAGGATCGGCCTGAGTCTCTGAGACACTTTCCTTGTTTGTAATACTTGCACTGTCTCCTTCCCTTCCAGGATCGTTCTAAACCTTAAAGTGTGGGGCACTGGGGTGCCAGCTGTTACCAGCCACCAAGTCAAAGGGGCTTCGTGTTGCTGGCCACCATCCACTCCCATCCCCTATATTACAGACCGGCCCTGTAAGACGAGTAAATCAGCCAGACCCCTTAGCTGTTCCCCACCTGGGAGATGGCAGAAAGGAAGGGAGCCCCGGAAGTCCCGTATCTGGACAATGGCGCTTTGGACTTCTGGGGCCTGAGTGTGGTGCCCTGGTGTCTGACTTTGAGCAGAGCTGGCCGGCACTGGAGCCACCCTCTCTTAGACCTGAGTGGTACTGAAAACCGTTTCAGGAAGTGATCCTGGGGGACTCTGGTTGCACTGAGCATATCCTTGAGTTTTGAGGTTGATTGGGAACCAGGGAGGAAGTGGTTTCTGCCAGTTTTTTTTAGCCATTCTAGAAAACGCTTCTTGGCGATACATCCACCTGGGTAGAACCCAGGGCCAGAGAAGCAGCTGAACCTGGACTACTCTGACAACACGTCTCAGCTCACCAAATCTGCAGATGTCACTGGCAGAGGGGGGCATGCTGATCACAAGGATAAAGGCAGCTGAGGATGAGAAAGATACTGAGGACCTCAAGGAACGAGTCCAAGAAATTAAAGAAAATGTGCTACAGAGTGGGACCCAAGTGTCCAGAGATCATTGCAGCTGATTGGGAGGGAGATGGGAGCATTGCGGGCATGGGAACAGGCTCAGGTGGGAGCTGCCACCTGAGCTGAGGCAGGAGAAGGAGGCCCAGGAGCAGAGAGGAGGCGGCATGGGGGGCATGGAGCCTAGTAATGGAGTCCTGACTAGGCACACGCACATTCAGAGAAACAGGAGTGGCTAGGCCTCAGTTTCCCCATATGGGGCAGGCCTCCAAGGTCATGTTCTTGGAGCAGATCCCTTGGAGGGAAATCCCCAAATGGGCAGAACTAAAGGGAATGAGAGCCAGGCTTCTCAGACTTCCTGTCTTGGGACCCCGGTAGTGGCTGCCACCTCCAAGCTCTTCATAGTGGAAATGACCCTTACTCCCTTTCTCCATCTCTCATCTTCAACTGGACCACAGCAGGAAAGCAAGAGGGGAGCGGACCTAACCCTAGCCCTAAATTTGTGGCCCATGTCTCTCCATTCTTTTTGGAAGGAGACAGGGTGGTGGTGGCTGTGCTCACTAGTTCTGAGGAAATGAAACCCACCCACAAAGCCTCTGTAGGGTCTGTGTTCTTAGTGAGAGTCTTCAGGTGATGAGGATTTAAGCCCAGAAGGACTCTTGTGTCATCTCAGGCCACCTTCTCCCAGGGAGAAGAAAGGACTCATCCAAAGTCACATAGGCAGAAATAGGTCAGGATTTGAATCCAGGTCCTGCCTCCAAGTCCATTGCTCTTGCCATAGCAGCACACTGCTTCTACCGGGTCAATTGGCAGGCCCGTCCTTTCCCCATGGCCTCTAGAATGCTGCCTGATGCATTGTGGGTAAGCTCCCCACAACGTCGAACCTTCCTTTTCCCTCTTACACCTTCTCCCATCTGAGAAAGCAGACCCTGCCCAACCACATCATGGCGTCCGATACCCTCCATAGACGTTGGCCAATCTTGTCTACGAAGCTCCCGCCTTATTCCACACCATCCCCAAGCCCATCCTCAGGGATCTCAGCTTCCATGTTGATGGTCCATGGAGCTGTTTAACCACACAGGACCTTGGCCTCCTTGGCTCCTTTACCCAGCCTAGCCATACCCTGAGACTCAGAAAGGGCTTCCTTCACCTTTCCCCCGAGATGGTGCCAAAGGCGAAGAGAGAGAGACAGAGACAAAGAAATAGAGAGACAGAGAGAGAGTGTGTATGTGTGTGTGTACGTCTACACATGTATACCTAAATATATCTTTTCTTAAATGTAGCTTGTTTGGGGGAGGTGGGGTGATGAAAGAGGGGAAAAGCATAAAGTAAATAAGGTGTGCAGCAGAGAAACAAAGAACAATTTACAAGGGAGTAAAGAAAAAATGGACATTCATGAATATAATTTCTTCTTCTAATATATGCTTTCTTAACCTGATAATTTGTGGTTACTTATTTTGAATCCTCCCTGATGTTCTGCTGGGCTCACGACAATGTTCTATCTTGTTTTGTATTCCTTTTCTGCTCTTTTTCTTACTCTGTTTTTTCAAATAAAATAAATGTTTAAAAAAAAGAAAGGAAAATGCCCCTCAGAGAAACAAGCTTCATCACTATGCCATCATGAAGTTTTCCTTGACCGCTGAGTCTGCTCTCAAGAACGATGAAGACCAGCCTCATCATCTTCATTGGAGATGTCAAGGCCAACAAGAATTCGATGAAGCCGTATGACATTGACTTGGCCAAGGTCAACACACAGATTCGTTCTGATACAGAGAAGAAGGCCTCTGTCCAACTTGCTCCGGACCATGAGGCTTTAGTTGCCAATAAAATTGGAATCATCTAAGCTATGTCCAGATATCCCATTCTACCTACTTTAGAAAGTTTTCTAGTATCAAAAAAAGTCTTCTTTCACCTCTGGAACCTAGAACAACTTGGAAATTCTAAGCCCGGCAGATCACGCACTCCCTGTATGATCTTGGCCCATGTAAATCCCTTTTTGGGTCTTGTTCCTGAAAGATAAAATGAGGAGGTCTCTAGGGTCTGTTCTAAGCAATTCCCTGCTTCTCCCCACCCTCTCTTCATAGAAGGTAATAGGAGAGTTGCTAAGAAACTGGAAACTGAGTGGGTGCCCCTAGTTGGAGAATGGCTCAATAAATTATGGTATATGAACGTCATGGAATATTATTGTTCTGTAAGAAACGATCGGCAGGAGGATTTCAGAGAGGCCTGGAGAGACTTATGGGAACTGAGGCTGAGGGAAGTGAGCAGAACCAGGAGATCATGGTACACGGCAACAACAAGACTGTACGATGATCAATTCTGATAGATGTGGCTCTTTTCAACAGCGAGGTGATTCAGTCCAGTTCCGATGGTCTTGGGATGGAGAGAGCCATCTCCACCCAGAGGGAGGACCGTGGGAACTGAGTGTGGATCCCAAGGTAGTATTTTCATTTTTTTTGTTATTGTTTCCTTGCATTTTGTTTTCTTTCTCATTTTTTCTGTCTTTTTGATCTGATTTTTCTTTGCAGTGTAATAAATGTGGAAATAGGGATAGAAGAACTGCACGTGTTTAACATATATTGGATCATTTGCCATCTAGGGGAGGGGATGGGGGAAGGAAGGGAAAAAATTTGGAGCACAAGGTTATGCAAAGGCGAATGTTGAAAATTATCCAAAAAAACCCCCCAAAACAAAAAGCTTTAATTAAAAAAAAAAGGAGAGTTGCTAAACAGAGAAAAAAAGAAGGGAAAGGTCTTGCTTAAGATCATTAGGAAAAAGGATGGTCTTTAACTTCATTTCTGCTTAGTTTGGAAGGAGTGGAATAGGGGCGGGTGAGGGCAGCCAGTGGCACAAAATGTCTGAGTTGGAAGGGATGGCGACGGCCAGTACTTCAACCAGATCTTCCCTTGCGAACGCCCAATGGGTCATCCGGCTTTGGCCCGCGGTCGCCCAGTGAGGGGGAGCCCCGCTCGCTCTAGGATGGCCGTCACTATTAGGAAGTCTTTCCTAACTTGGAGCCTCGATCTTCCTCTCTGTGACGCCCCCCAGTACCCCCAGCCCTCAAATTCCCTCCAGTTCTGTCCTCTGATATCCCCTTCCAAGAGAATCCTCTCTATGTCTTCTCTTCTCCAAGCCCAGCGTTCCCAGCTCCTTCAACACATCCACACATGGCGCGAGGCCTGGTGGTCCTTCCCTGCCCTCCAGGTGCTCTCCATCTCAGCAAAGTTCTTAAACCACACAGCCTGAAACGGAGCAGAATCCTCCAGATATGGTCTGGCCAGGGCAGAGGAGGCTCTCACCCTAAGTCCAGGAGTTATGTCCCAGAGGGCACAGGGGCTGCCACTTCAGCTTCCTATTGGAACCTCCCAATCAGCTGATCCCAGATCAACGTTCTGGGAGGCTATGCTGAGAAAAGCACAAAACCCAGGAAGTTATAAAGATCTAGGTCCAAGTCCAGCTTCTGACAATTACTGGTTATGTGGCCTAGACACTTAGTCTTTCTGAGCCTCAGTTTCCTCATCTGTAAAATGGAGAAAGGTCAGCTGAGTGGCACAGTGGATAGAGTGCCGAGCCTGGAGTCAGGATGACTCTTCTTCCTGAGTTCAAATCTGGCCTCAGACACTGACTAGCTGTTTGACCCTGGGCAAGTCACTTTACCCTGTCTGCCTCCGTTTCCTCATGTGTAAAATGAGCTCAAGGAGTAAATGGCAAGGTCACACGGGGATATATGAGTGGCAGAGCTGGGATTTGAACCCAAATCCTCCTCTGACATCAAACTGTATGGCTTGATTGAAATTGTAGCCATCGTCCCTTTGACGGGCAGTGGTCTCCCTCTCCCTGGTTCTTATTGGGTATCTGGGTGGCCGTGGCAGGGAGGAGTAGCCAGCGGTTCCCGTTCGGGTTCAGCTTGCTCAGGGGACACCTCAGTGTGGTCATCTTCAGCATCTGGAGGAGGCCCTGCCACCCCCGCCGTGCATTTGCCGAGTCTGGAAATCCCAGGCTCTGGCCGCGAGCCGTGGAGCGGGCGCAGAAGGGAGTGAGGTTTCCCACGTGGGCGCGCCGACATTTAGGAACACCCCAAGCAGCTCAAGCTTCCCCTCAGTGGAAGGCCTGAGTCATCCCAGCCCCAGATCTTGGGGTAGCCCGCCAGGCAAAACTGGCCCCCAGTCTGCTTACCACTCACTGCTCTCTGCAACTATCTCTATTGTAGATAGCATCTGGGCAGGAAGTGGGGATGAGCTGGTCACCCCCTGGCAGGCACGCCAAGGCAGCCAGGCCCAGCCCGGCCTCCCTGAAGCTTGCTCGGCCTCTTTATGGTTCCACAGAGCCCGTCCGTGTCTGTGGGCTCTTCCCCTCGGGAGCCCAGCTGGCTCTGCTCTTGGGATTTTGATAAAGGGAAGACTACAGTGAAGATACCTTGCTCTGGCAAGGAGACCGGATGCGATGGTCTCAATTCCTTCCATCTGAGGGATGCTGGGAGCCAAGCCAGAAAAGTGACGGCTGTGCCCATTTTCTAACCGCGGGTGGATAAGCAGCCAAGGAGACCTCAGAAAAAAAGATCCAAGTAGACCATGCTATTCCCAGCAGGCCCCCTTACCACAGCAAAACACCCGGACACAAAGTGGGCGTACATCAGGCCAGAAGGGAACATCCTGAGAAGTAGCAACTAGGAGGACGTCAACAGAGAACCATAGCAGCCTTGGTCCAGCCACAGCAAATGCTCTTTTTTTTTTTTTTTTTTTTTTTTTTTTTTTTTTTTTGGTCAATGAATTTTATTGATTTTAACAAGCCCCGGAAAAAAAGAAAGGTTTTTTTTTTTTTGTGTAACCAAATTTTTTTTTTTTTTTTTTTTTTTTTTTTTTTTTTTTTTT
>JAJPUD010007291.1:75736-101523 GCA_023553655.1 Myrmecobius fasciatus
TTTTTTTTTTTTTTTTTTTTTTTTTTGCTTTTTGCTGAGGCAATTGAGGTTAAGTGACTTACCCAGGGTCATACAGCTAGGAAGTGTTAAGTGTCTGAGACCACATTTGAACTCAGGTCCTCCTGACATCAGGGTTGGCGCTCTAAGCAAATGCTCATTTTGGCAACACCCAATGCCAGCTAACACTCCTCTTTATTGGGCATTTTCTTGGGGTCTTTGATCTAGGTCTTAAACTTCATCCCCGCTCGCCACAAGTGAGTCCCCTTAGGACCTGAGAGCTTGGTGAAGGACAAATAGTGAAAAGGCCTTTGCATGAGTGAACAAATATCAACCTCACACATACTGGACAGGGAAAACAGTTCCATTGAGATACAGTGTAGTGAAATGGTTAGAGAGCCAACAAAGCCAAGAAGACCTGGGTTCGAGTCCTGCCTTTGACACCTACTTGGGCAAGTCTCAGCAAAAGAGAGAGAGAGAGAGAGAGAGAGAGAGAGATGGGCTGGGGGACAGGATGTCATGGTAGCAAAGGCCAAATGGCCCCTTGCTGGGGTCTTTGTACACAGAGAGGTGCTGCATATGCATGGGTTGGGCTAGATGATCTCTAGGTTCCTTTTGCCTCTGAGATTCTGTGATCTTGTGAATCTGGGATTCATGGATCACACAGCAGCTCATCTCCCAGGGCTGCTGTGAAGAGCAATTGTATAGGAATCCATCCAGGGAATACAAACACCATCCAAATGGAGATGAAATCCTAAGAAACGAGTGGTCAAAGGATAAATCATGGACACCATTTATAATTATGGGAAAGACAATAAAAGTGATGAGACGACGTCCCGACCTTCCGGGATGCAGCCAGAGCAGACCTCGGGGAAGAACAGTGACTCTAGAATTGGCAAAATAGAAAAGGAGACAACAGAATATGTGGTCACAAATTAGAAACCCAACAAAGAACCCAAGAGAAGCACAAAAGAGGAAATCTTGAAAATGAGCCGTTAAATAAGTCCCTTACAAACCAACAAAACCAAAGAACAGATCACAAGCTCAAAGCGGGTTCTCTGAGAAGACTGCCTGATGATAAATTTTTAGCCAAGCTGATTAAAAAAGATGGCAGAGAACCATTCTGGCTAGCAGTTTGGAGCTCTGCCCAAAGGCTTTGATCCAGCAATATCACGACTAGGTCTGTATCCCAAAGAGATCATAAAAAAAGGGAAAAGGACGCACGTGTGCAAAAATGTTTATAGCAGCCCTTTTTGGAGTCGCAGAATTGGAAACTGAGTGGCTGCCCATCAGTTGGGGAATGGCTGAATAAATTATGGTAGATGAAGGTCATGGAATATTATTAGGCTCAAAGAAATGATGAACAAGCATCTGATTGTTCAGAAAAGCTCGGAAAGACCTATATGAACTGATGCTGAGAGAAGCGAGCAGAACCAGAAGAACACCGTACACGGTAACAACAAGATTGTGGGAGGATCAACTTAGCTCTTCTCAGCAGTCCGGTGATCCAAGACAATTCCTAAAGATTTGCGAGGGAAGATACCATCCTCATTCAGAGAAAGAACTATGGAGTCTGAATGCAGATCAAAGCAGACTATTTTCACTTTTTAATTTTTTTTCTTTCTTGTGGTTTTCCCCTTTTGTTCTGATTCTTCTTTTACAACATGACTAATATGGAAATGTCTTTAAAATAATTATACATTTAATCGGATCGCTTGTGAGGAGGTACGGGAAGCAAGGGCAAAGAAAATAGAATTCAAAATCTTACAAAATGAATGTCGAAAACTATCTTTACATGTAATTGGAAAAAATGAAATGCTATTTTTAAAAAAATTTTTAAAAATTAAGTGCAAAAAAGATGATGGCAGAGAATCAAATGTTAAAAAAAAAGTTAATTCTCTATAGCTGTTATGTAAGGAGTAGTTCCTGGAAATTGGGATAAGGTAAGGGTTGGATAGGCAAAGAAATGGGCAAGAAGGAGACTATCGCTGATTTACAAAAACAGTGCTCGGCGCAGGCAAATGGTAGACTCAGTGCCATGGAATCCTTATAAGGAATCTTAGGGATCAGCTAGTCAGGCTCCCTCCCTATTGGTTCCTCTCCTTTCTATCCCCAAAATACAAGAAATATCCCATTTCTCCAAGAAAGAATCTTCATATAAGGGTCAGGAGGGAAGACAGAGAATAGGGTAGATAACACATAATATTCACATATCACCATGTCTTTGTTAAGGATCCCCATGGACATCTGGACTTTTTCCTGATCATGAGATCCAAAACTTAGTTCAACCCCTTCATTTTACAGCGGAGGAAACTGAGACCCATATGTATGAACTGATTTATCTAGGGTCACACCAGTCCTAACTCAGGATGATCAAGAGTGCTAGCCGGGCGGTAGTAAGAGCAGAACTCTGGGTGTGTTTGTGACAGAACATAAAATGGCTATTGGGCGTATGAAATAGGATGAGGAAAGGAAAAGAGAGATAGCAGAGTGCAGATCGGTCTGATGCATCTAAAATGGGAGTAAGGTGCTAGGGAGTGAATGGGAAGGAGAAAAAGCACCTTGGGGTGGAACCGGGGTGGCTCCTTACAGCCAATTTCATGTTGCATGGAAGGCAGCCGATTTCCATCTGTGGGGTTGCCAGGCCGGCGGGTGCTGGTATCATATTCCCTGAGTCTTATGCCCAAATCCAGCCTCATTTGGGGGAACCATGTTGGTGATGAAACCCTGGCAGATGTGAAGTTATTTGGCCCAGTTCTTGAAAAAAGAAGTTTCAAGAATATCTTTTGTTTTCAGATCACCTTAGGGTTTTTTTTTCTAATTTTATTTTTTCCCACTTAATAGTATTGTATTTTTCTCCAATTACGTGTAAAGATAGTTTTCAACACTCATTTTTATAAGATTTAGAGTGCCAAATTTTTCTCCTTCCCTCACTGCCCCTCCCTTCCCCCCTCCTCAAGATGGGCAAGCAATCTGATTATAGATTATACATGCACAATCATATTCAATGTATTTCCACATTAGTCATGGCGTGAAAGAAGAATCAGAACAAAAGGGAAAAACCACGAGAAAGAAAAAACAAAAGTGAAAATAATGTGCTTCAAAGATCACAACAATTTTTTTTAAAGCACTCCTTCCTAAACTAAACTTTCTTTATAACCTAAAAAAAAAAATCAGGGTGATGTTGTATGCAACATGTTGTAGCTGTAGCGCTCCACCTCTCCATCAGAAAGGAGATGCACTTCATCTCTTCCATGGGGCCATAACTGGTTACTCAACACTTGACTTTCTTTGTTCTTTTTTTTTTTCTTTTTCTGAGGCAATTGGGGTTAAGTGACTTGCCCAGGGTCACACAGTCAGGAAGGGTTAAGTGTCTGAAACCAGATTTGAACTCAGGTCTTCCTGACTTCAGGGCTGGTGCTCTATCCACTATACCATCTAGCTGCCCCTTGTCTGTTCTTTTCATTCATATTATTGGAGCTATTGAGTATATATCAATGGTGTCAAACTCAAACAGGGCCATCAAACCTTACATAAGGATCACTGTGGGCGCTAACTGTGTGACCCTGAGCAAGTCACTTAACCTTAATTGCCTCAGCAAAAAAAAAAAAAATCACTGTGGGTGCATATTGATTTAGAAAAGCATATATCACAGTATCTACATTTTATCGAACTTTTATTTATTTTGTTCACTATTTCCCATTCACGGCTGAACAAGTTATGGTCTGTGAATGTCATAGAATATTTTTGTTCTCTAAGAAACGATCAGCAGGATGATTTCAGAGAGGCCTGGAGAAACTTACAGGAACCGATGCTGAGTGAAATGAGCAGAAGCAGGAGATCAATGTACACGGCAACAACAAGATTATACAATGATCAGTTCTGATGGACGTGGCTCTTTTCAACAATGAGATGATGCAGACCAATTCTGATGGTCTTGTGATAAAGAGAGATGTCTACACCCAGAGAGAGGATTATGGGAACTGAGGGTGGATCACAACATAGCATTTTCACTTCTTTTGTCATTATTTGCTTGAATTTTCTTTTCTTTCTCATTTTCTTTCCTTTTTGATCCGATTTTTCTTGTGCAGCAAGAGAATTGTATAAATCTGGATTTAACATGTATTTTTTACCACGTCTAACATATATTGGAGTATTTGCCATCTAGGCGAGGGGGTGAGGGAAGGGGGGTGGCAATTGGAACACAAGGCTTTGCAAGGGTCAATGTTGAAAAATTATCCTTGCGTGTGTTTTGAAAATAAAAGATTTCAATAAATAAAAATAAAAAGGAAAAAACTATCTTTCCCATTCCTGTCTGAAGCTGGTTCTGGAGGTACTTGGGAGTGTTGCCCATGTGGCTATAGTGGCTACTGTTTCCCTGGCCATACTCACGTCCCTCTGTATCAATTCATAGAAGTTTGCCCATGGTTTCCGTAGCTATTCTTAACTTATGTTGCAATAATATCCAAATACATTTGAAGGCCACAGTTTCATAGCCATTTCCCAATCAATGGCCACCATCTTTGTGGCTGACTTTTTTGCTAAAAAAAAAAGTGTGACTGAAAATGTTGGGACTATTTGGGACCTTCCTGTCTCTGAACCCCCTGAAGTACGTGTAATTAGCACAGTGCTGAGTTCCCCACATAGTAAAAGAGAGAAGTCACTGGACTCCCGGAGACTGGTCATGAGCATGATTAGCATTGGACAGGAAGTGCTTATGTGGATGTGAAGGGGCTCCCCGTCACTGGATTTCCCAAGAATCACATGTAACCCCCGAGAGCAATGAGGAAGTCTGAGTGGCCGAAACCCGAAGGGCACTAGCTCAGGTCCAAGGTTAGTGTAGCCCGGGATCCCCATTAGTGATTATTTTCTCGGTTTTGTGGGGGTCTGAACTGAAGGCACACGAGCAAAAGGTTATCAGTGATCGCCCTGTAATGCTTTCTCTGAGCAAGAAGGCTGATTCAGTCCATACAAGACCACTCGTGAAATTACCAAAGCAGATGAAGTTGAGCAGGACCAAGCCCATTTCCTTTAGCTGTCTGGGGTGCCAGGGGCAACCGAGGCACCAGCCTTTTCGCAGTTTCCTTGGGGCCCTGTGGTCCTCACTGGCACAAGTTCCCCATATTGAGAGGCCCTATTCTGCTCTCTTGTCATCTTCCTGCCAGACATGATGCCATCTTCCTCCTTGCTCCAGCCAGTATCTGAACAAAAATCCTCACCCCAACTTTCCCAACATGTAATTGGCCAATTTTTTCTTGTTGGCCTCCAGTGAGGGGGAACCCACGACCTCCACGGGTGACTCCTGGGCCCTTCTCATCGTTGGCGAGCTCTTTTTCTTGTTACCATACCCAAATTTTCCACTTTGAAAAGGCAATGACCAGCCTCCCTGCTCAGGGCCTCCATGGGATAGATCTCATAAAGCCCCTTCTGAAAGTAGTAGCCTTCAACTGCTGTGTTCAGTGGAGGTCCAAGGCCAAGACGTGTTCTTACTCCCGGGACCTCTCGCCTCCGGGATCCTCCGATGCCAGCTGGAACGCTAGTGCTGGTCATACTTGGGCAAGTGTAGACAGATCAGGTGTCACCGGCTAGGCTGATAGGCTTTTAATAAGCTTATCAAGGAACAGACACAAACACTCCAGTGGGAAGACCTCGCAACTCAGTTCTATAGATAGCTGGCTCCGGAACAGGAAACTTGGCAACGGGCCCGGGTTCCGCTGCATTTCTCCAGTCTCAGTTGCTGGGAAGGCCAAACATCCCCATTTCCTTCAACCAGTCTCTTATGGCCTAGTTACCAGCCATCCTTCTACCCTCCAAGTCACCCAAGCCTACATGTTTTCCAGTTTGACCATGTTTCTTTTGGAACCTGGAACCCAGACCTAGAACACAATCTTTCACCGATGGTCTGGCCAGGGATCTTTCCTCTGGTCCCTTTATTTCCAACAGGGCAGCCCGAGTTCACTATAGCTTCTTTGGCTGTCACGTTACCGCATGGGTTCTTATAGAGCTTGGAGTCCATCCAAATCCCAAACATGAGCTACCATAGCTTAGCCATACTGAACTTGAACAGTTGATTTTTTAAAAGTCTCTGTATGAAGGGCAGCCAGGTGGTGCAGTGGATAGAGCACCAGTCCTGAAGTCAGGAAGACCTGAGTTCAAATTTGGCCTCAGACACTTAACACTTCCTAGTATGTGACCCTGGGCAAGTCACTTAACCCCAGTTGCCTCAGGAAAATGAGATGAAATAACCTAACTACCCTCTTTTCTTTTCATTATTAGAAGGGTAACTCAGGGGAAAGGGACAGAGATTGGACACTGGGATTTTGCGAGATATTGGACTGAAGCCCTCCCAGAGCCTCATGGACTAGATGGAGACAAGTTGACTGGATGATTGTACATTAGGTTGGTTAGATGAATGACAGAATCCAATGAATTAATTAATGCCAATCTAGAGAGAGATAGGGCTCCATCCCGACTACTAATTGTTGATGACTTGGAGTATTTATTTGTGGGGATCGTTTTGTTCCACCCTGACGAGATCTCTGGGGAGTCTGATTCTACCGTTCATCCCCATGCTGATCCCTCTCTCAGCTTTGTATAAAGCTACACATGAAGCTGAGAGGGGGTGATGGGAACACAGAACAGGATGACCAGTAGAGCCCATGGGAACAGGTAATGAAGGGTCTGGAAAGCTAGGCTGATGGCTTAGGACTTGATGAGATAAGCTGAAGGGAACCATTGGTGATCCTTGTGTAGGGGAAAGACACCATGAAATTGGTGTTTCAGGAGGAGCCACCTGGCAAGAGCAGAGAGGGAACAGGAACTGGGAAGAAGTGGTTTGTGGAGAAAAGTTATGAGCTATTCAGAGTTGGGGGGGGTAGGAAAAAGAACCAGAAATCAATGATACACCCATCTGTTGGGGAATGGCTGAATAAGTTGTGGGGATATGAATGGCAGGCATAGGAATATATAGTCAGTGAGCAGCAAGGTGACACAGTGAATAGAGCTCTGGGCCTAGAATCAGGAAGGCCTGAGTTCAAATCTGGCCTCAGACACTTAATAGTTATGTGACCCTGGACAGGCTATTTCACCCTGTTTGCCTCAGTTTCCTTAGCTGTAAAATGAGCTGGAGAAGGAAATGGCCAGCTACTCTAACATCTTTGCCAAGAAAACCCCAAATGGGGTCACAAAGAGTCAGCCGTGACTGAATACAATAGATGTTCAAATGAATCCATGATCTCATCAATTCAGGAGTTCCTTCCAGTAACACAGATCTAAGGCCATCCCTGCCTGCCCATTCTGTGCACCTTCCATCCCCATCCTCCCAAAGATCTGCAGCAAGGAAGCCTTCCTCACTTTTCCCAGACATTGGGAGGGCACCAATAGACCATTCTAGCTCTACATCTCGCATCCCATACTCTCTGAATATGATGGGTTCATGAATTTCTGGATGATGTCCTTAACACACCTTCTTCAGGATTATTCTCCGTTGGTTATAGATTACAGCCTGCTCATGTCCACCACAAGTGTCTCCGTTGCCCTCTGTGGGACGTTTATCTTTATTTCTTTAGGGACGGGGGTATTCAGGATCTCAGTGCCATCCTGCAACATTGGTCAAGTGTTTATATTGAAAAGTTGGACCTTTGCAATTTTCTGAAAGCAGTGGAGCTCCCTGTCCTTCTCTTCAACTCTGGGCACAACTCTTTG
This sequence comes from Myrmecobius fasciatus, assembly GCA_023553655.1. NCBI lineage: Eukaryota > Metazoa > Chordata > Mammalia > Dasyuromorphia > Myrmecobiidae > Myrmecobius > Myrmecobius fasciatus. Next base: position 83,438 of record JAJPUD010007291.1, read on the forward strand.
TCTCTCTGTATTGACTATCCCAAATAGACGTACTGTTGGTATACCTAGTGCCGTGCTGCTGTGAAGATCAAATGTATTAGAAAAAAGTGATCGATTCGAGGAGTATAAACAAAAGATACTAATTTACATTAAGTCCATTTGGTACTGGCTAAGAAATAGAGTAGTTGATCAGTAGAATAGATTAGGTTCCCAAGATGCAATAGTCCATGTCTAGAGCAATCTAGTGTTTGATAAAGCCAAAGACTCCAGCTTTTGGGATGAGAACTCACTACTTGACAAAAGTGGCTGGGAAAATTGGAAAAGAGTATGGCAGAAACGAGGCACTGACCAACACCTAACACCCTATGCCAAGAGAAGGTTGAAATGGGTTCATGATTTAGACATAAAGAGTGATATTTTAAGCAAATTAGAAAAACAAAGGATAATTTCTCTCTCAGATCTGTGGAGAAGGAAGGAATTTGTGGCCAAAGAAAAACTAGGGTACATTATGAAATGCAAAACGGATAATTGTGATTATATTAAGTTTAAAAGTTTTTGTACAAACAAAACCAATGCAGACAAGATTAGAAGGGAAGCAGAAAACTGGGAAAACATTTTTACATCCAAGGGTTCTGTTAAAGGCCTCAATTCTTTCTTTTTTGCTGAGGCAACTGAGGTTAAGTGACTTGCCCAGGGTCACACAGCTAGGGAATGTGAAGTCTGAAACCAGATTTGAACTCAGATCCTCCTGACTTCAGGGCTAATGCTCTATCCACTGCGCCACCTAGCTGCCCCCAGGCCTCAATTCTAAAATATATAGAGAGAGAATTGATTCAAATTTATAAGAATACAAGTCATTCTCCGATTAATAAATGGTCATAGGATATGGACAATTTTCAGATGAAGAAATTAAAGCCATTTCTAGTCATATGAAAAAATGCTCTAAATCACTATTGATCAGAAAAATATAAATTAAGACAACTCTGAGGTACCATTACGCACCTCTCAGATTGGCTAAGATGACAGGAAAAGACGATGATAAATATTGGAGGGGACGTGGGAAAACTGGAACACTAAAATATCGGTGAAGTTGTGGACTGATCCAACCATTCTGGAGAGCAATATGGAACTATGCTCAAAGGGTTATCAAACCGTGCACACCCTTTGATTCAGCAGTGTCTCTACTGAGCCTGGATCCCAAAGAGATCATAAAAGGAGAAGGAGTCACATGTGCAAGAATGTTTGTGGCAGCCCTTTTCATCGTGGCAAGGAACTGGAAACTGAATGGATGCCCATCAGTTGGAGAATGGTTGAATAAATTATGGTATATGAATGTCATGGAATATTACCGTTCTACAAGAAACGACCAGCAGGACGATTTCAGAGAGGCCTGGAAACACTTATAGGAACTAATGCTGAGTGAAATGAGCAGAACCAAGAGAACGTCATACAGGCAACAACAAGATCAGTTCTGATGAAGGTGGATCTTTTCAACAATGAGGTGATTCGAAAGCTATCTGCATCCAGAGAGAGGACTGTGGGGATTGAATGTGGATATAAGCATGGTATCATCACCTTTTTGTTGTTGTTTGCTTGCTTTTAGTTTTCTTCCTATTTTTTTCTTCCTTTTTGATCTGATTTTTCTTGCACAGCGTGATAACTGTGGAAATACGTACATATATTTAACATACATTGGATTACTTGCTGTCCAAGGGAGAAGGTGGGGGGGGAAGAGAAGGAGAAAAAATTTGGAACACAAGGTTTTGCAAGAGTGAATGCTGAAAATTATCTTTGCATATATTTTGAAAATAAAAAGCTATTATTTTTTTTAAAAAGATACTAATCTAAATGTACCCAGTTATATACAGGTTGTCTCCTCCCACTTTTTGATCTCCCTAGACCTTAGCACAGTGCCTCGAACATACTAGACAATAAATGCTAGTTGACTGACTGTTGGACGAGCTCTAAATGACTTTATATTTTAACCTGGTGTTGATTTGGGCAGCCATCTCTCTCTCTACTTGGCGATTCAGTCACATATTTGACGATGAAGGCATTTTCCAAGCTCTTCTGGCCTCTTTGTTGTAGCCATGAATTGAGATCGGCTTAACTTCTGAAGAAAATTATTATAACTAACGTTGCTGCGATTTCTCTTGCCCGTTTCTGTTTTTCTAAATTTTCAACAGTTTGTTTAAATAATTCAAGGCTAAATATTCTTAATTAAACACCTTATCTTTTTTTTTTTTTACAATGCTTTTTTCTTCTTTATTGTAAATTCTTATCTTAGCCATGATTTGGCAATGACTGTGCACAGATAACTTATCTCAGGGATAACTTCCCCATCTTACCCATCAAAATTTGGTCAGTTTCATTCTCGGTGATAGTTTGGTGTCCCCCGTCTGGCATCTCCCAATTAGTTTTTTGAAGAAAGTATCCACGATATAGCGGCAAAAGACTTTTGTATAATCTACAAATCTTTAGCCTCTCTTCTTTTCTTTCTTAAAGTTCATTATAATTAAGAAAACAGAATGGTTTGTCCAAGTAAGCCCACCAAAAGTTTCCTCCATTAGGTGATAATTGTTTGTGCTTGCCACCCTGTTCTGACCACCTACTGCAGTCTTCATTAGGGGCTCACGGCTTTGGGAGTGACTCTGGGCTTCTTCGTAAAGCTGTAGTTTGTGAGAATAACGTCGAGTCGCTCTATCATTAGAGCAACATGCTGGTAACCAGAGTTGTCAGAAGCCTGGGAGGTCTTTCCCAGGGGTCTCTGTGCAAGAAGAAATCTTTGATGAGGTCATTATCACAAAGCATCATGAGCCATCCTTCATCACCCCAATGCGTCATTTGATGAGCTTCACTGGAGAGTCAAAGATCCCAACTACTGTTTTATTCTCTAAGTAGGACGGACGGTGAGCGCTTGGGCAGACACAATCAGGCAGATTCTCCTCGTCTGAGGAGACATGGGATATTTCCAGGGGGTTTTGAGGAACTATTTTTCTTTGTTATCATGGGGGCAGAAGTTACCCTGGTAAATGACTATGATTTAAATCGACTACAGCATCAATAAAACTTTTTTTTTTTCAATAAAATGAGAAGCTGAGTTTGGGCCATGTTGAATTTGAGATTCTGGAAGTGTTCTAGTCTACACAACTGGAATGGAAGGAGCAGAGAGCAAATGAGAAGCCCATTTTAAAGATGGAAGTCTGGGGATCCTAGAAATAGGCCCTATTTTGGTTGAAAGGGACTTTGGAGATCACCTCGTTTTTGATCGTCTGAGAGGTGATGGGCTATGCCCAGGGTCACGTGCAAAGCACGTGGCAGAGCTGGCACTGGACTTCAGGGCTTCAGGCTTCCAAGTTCAGTGTTCTTCCCAGTCTTCTAGGAAGACTCACTCATAGAGAGGTGAGGGTTAAAGTATGGAGCAGATGAGCAAATGAATAACTGTGCTTCTTTTGAGAGTCCCGGGTCAATCTTACCTTCTCCAGGAAGCCTTTCCCGATTCCTCTGCCCGCTGCTGCCTTCTTCCCTGCCTCTCTTTAGTCCTCACACACAACTACCTTATATCTGATTTCCCTTGGCTAGATTTCTATTTCTTCTCTTGATATTCGTGCTAAATATAGTTACATATGCCCTTGCTACGTGTCCCCAGCCCCGGTCCCGTTAGAATGGAGGCTCCTGGTGAATTGGGGTTCGTTCTTTGCACTTGTATCCCCAGTGCCTGGCGCATAGTAGGTGTTGATAATTGACTGATTATATAGCGAGAAAAACAGAGGGTCAAGGACAGTGCCCTAGGGCACACTCACACATTCTAGATGGGACAAGGAAGAGGAGGTAGAGATGAGAAGTGAGCTGGAGAGCATCACCCAAAACCAAGGAGGTGAGAAAGGCAATCAAGAAGAGATGGCAGCAGGATGTAGGTCATGAGCCAGGCAACAGGACTGTCCCACATCATGCTGAAGGGACATTTGGGACAGTAGCCATTTCCCTGGGGATTTCCAAGCTCGAGTAGAAGCCATGTCATTTAAAAACTTGTAGTACAAAGAAACTTCCTTTGGCAAAGAAGGAAAGAGGAAGCGGAACCTTCCTTCCCCTTGTTCCCCCCATTACTCAAATTCCCAGCAGTCATGTAGACTGAAGACAGCCTTGGGGAGTTGGTTTCTGGTGACAAAGCACCCAAAGCAGCTGAACCAGGCCACGGATAACCCAAGGGAGGGTATGGAGGAAGAGAGGGTGGTGGACCAAGTAGACTGTAGTGCCCTCCTGCTGAAGAACTGAGCTGAAGAGAGGGCACCAAAGCTCTTGTCATTTGGGGAGCAGAAAAGGAGGTGGGCAAGGTATCTAGAGGAAGGCCCCCAGCACACTGCTACCATGGGCCCCGAAGAATCTCCACTCTGTGCTGCTCAGAGCATGGAGACTGGAGATGGCTCCTCATCTAGGTTCCCAGCAACAATATCTCCCCTGACCTTCTAGGCCCATGTCCCCCGTTGCTTATCGGACATCTCAAACTCTTGCGATTTTCCTTTAAATCCCTTCCCTCTTCCAAAAATGTCTACTTCTGTTGGCGACATCACCATCCTTTCGGTCTTCCGGGTTTGCAACCTCAGCATATTCCCCAACTCACTTTCCTTCACCCGCACATCAAATCTTATCAGTTGTAGAGTCTTGCTGCACTCCCTTTGGCCCATATTATTGTCTCCTAACAGGTCGCCGTGCCACAAGTCTCCCCCCACTCCATTCTTTTTTCCATCAGAGGCTGAAATGATTTTCCTGAAAAGCAGATCTGACCAAATCACTCCCCTACTCATAACCCACCATTGCTTCTAGCATCAAATATGAGCTCTGCCTGCCTTATAAAGGCCTTCACAATGGGCCCAAACCTCCCTTTCCAAACTTATTTGTCATGACTTCCCTTCTCCATGAACAGCCAATTCCTTATATACAACACCCTCACGCCTCGTTCCCACACTGTCGCACTGGCTGTTCTTGCCTGGAACGCCATTTCTCCTCACATCCTTTAAGATGAAGCTCCGGCACTATCTTCCATATGACTCCTTCCCGATCCCCGCATCTGTTAGCCTTAAGCCCTGATTGATTATGCAGAGGAAAAGGAGGAGGGCAAAGACAGGACCCTGGGATATAGTCCCCCAAAACCTTGGACTTAACTACTTCCTGTTTGTATGGATTTATTCTCTTTATGTTCAATGTGTGAGTACTTTCACATGTCTTTGTTAGGCCTCCCATTAAAATGTAAGAAGGTTTCGTTCTTTGTACTTGGATCCCTGTTGCCTGGCACATAGTAGGTGCTAAATAAATGCCTGCTGGTCATTTGATTGGATGCATTGAAAATTGCTCTCCTGTCCTTCCTACCCATTCAGAAGAGAAGGAGGGATGGGTAAATTTGTCAGAGAGGGATGTCCTCCGGAAAGTGATGAAGAGAAGGGCACGTGTGGGCTAGAGCCTATCAGAAGCTGGCTGGATGGGCACGGCTGTCTCTCCAGTTGGCCCCAGGCCCGGGGAAGCAGTAGTAAACTTTTAGGATGGGCCAGATCTGGAGGCAGGAGCATTATGGGCATGGGCAAGTTGAATCCCTCCAGGAGATCTATTTATGCCAGTAGTCTGCTGTTCGGGCCACGCCAGCAACGTGCCCTGATACCCCAAGGTTCCCAGGCCTCAGGAAACATTGGGGCTAACCCAAATGAACAGGACTGACCTCGACTCATATTTGAGAGTCAACAGACATGGACATCCTAGGCCTTTTTCCCATCATGCTGCACATTTAACGTGAAAGTCTCTGAGAGAGACTTCATGAGAAAGCAACAACGTGGCTTAGTGCAGATACCCGGGGGCCAAAGAGCTGGATTTGAGTCCTGACTCTATCACTTATTAGCTCTAGAACCTTGGCTTTACTGAGCCACAGTTTCTTGTACTGTTAAATGGGGTGATGATTCTAGCGTCACTTACCTCAGAAGGCTGGGGTGAGGATTCACTAGGACAACATGTGAAAGAGGCTGAAAGAGGAGAGGGGGTAGCCATGTTAGCAAACTCTTCCTCTGATTGAAAAGGGGAAGTGCAGTCCAGAATGAGAGCCTGAACATCTGCATGGGGCTGTGGGTTTGGGGATCACGGACGAGGAGATCAAGGGGTTTTCTTCTTTTTAGGAGCTAAGACTAACTAACTTGGCCTCCGGGAAAGGAGGGGGAGTGAAGGGAAACCTGGCAAAACTACTGTTGATGGGATGGTACCAAAGAGGCCCGACGGATTTCCAACTGTTCTTCATCTGATGTCCAGCTCCCTCTCAGGGATGGAGTCTTTCTGACCACTGATCTATCAGCCGACATTGAGAGATTGGTTAATTGAGGTTGAACGTGAGACTAATCAGGTCATGGATCAAAAGGTCATAGACTCAGAATTGGAAAGCACCTTAGAAACGAGTCCAGATCCCTCATTTTTACAAAGGAGGAAACAGAGGCCTCAAGAAAGGAAATGACGTTACCAGGCCTGTATCCCAAAGAGATCACAAAAAAGGGAAAAGCAAAACGTGTGCAAAAACATTCATAGCAGCCCTTTTGGGGATGGCAAAGAATGGATGCCCATCAATTGGGGAATGGCTGAACAAGTGATGGTACGTGAAGGTAGTGGAATATTATTGTTCTGTGAGAAATGATGAACAGGCTGATTTTAGAAAGATCTGGAAAGATTTACATGAACGGATGCTGAGCGAAGCAAGCAGAACCAGGAAAATATTGTACACAGTAACAACAAGATTGTGCCATGATCAACTGTGACAGACTCAGTTCTTCTCAGCGGTTCAGTGATCCAAGGCAATCCCAGTAAACTTTGGATGGAAAACACCCTCTGCATCCAGAGAGAGAACTATGGACACTGAATGGAAATGCTATATTCACTTCTTTTTTTGTTTTTCTTCTTTTTCCTCTTATGGTTTTCTCTTTTGTTCTGATTTCTCTCTCTCTCTCTCTCTCTCTCTCTCTCTCTCTCTCAACATGATTCATAAAGAAATATGCTTTTTAAAAAAAGAATGTACATGTATAACCCAAAAAAAGTTGTTTTAGATATAACTGGGATAAATAAAAATGAAAAAAAAGAAAGAAAGTGACATTATGTTTAGAAGAATTGTACGTGTTTAACCTATATTGGATTACTTGCTATTTAGGGGAGGGGGAAGGGGAAGGAAGGGAGAAAAATTTGGAGTACAAGGTTTTGCAAAAGTGAATGTTGAAAACTACCTTTGCATATAATTGGAAAAATAAAAAAAAACTATTATTAAAAAAAAGAAAGGAAGTGAAAGGTCAGATAAGTAAGTGGCAGAGCCTCCATTGAAACCTATTGTTCTTTCTGATTCGTCACATAGCATTTATTATCGGGATTAATACTGAATCTAGAAACACCGTCCATAATATTATCGAGTATGTTATTAAGAAATTATGATTGCTATCAACTCGCTTTCGAATGTACAAAGTGGGAAATGTAAGCGCTCCGAGAGGGACAAAGGTCTCTCGCTGAGTCCGGGTGTCCAGATTCTAAGGCCGGTGTCCTTTCTTTTGAGTGGACACATAAGGATTGCTGCATTGGGTCCCCAAGTTCTGTTTCCAAAAGAAGTGGCCCCAAGGGAAATGCTTGAGAAAGCCCTGATTGTCCATCCTGCTGTGGACCTCAGCAGCTGGATAGATGCCAGCTTCTCTCACTGGCCATTTATGGCTCCATTGTTCCCAAACACATCCAACTCTTTTGAAAACCTATTTATCAGAGAATCTCACAATGTGTCAGGATCCCATGACCTCTGGCTGACATAAGTATTTCTGAGAGAATAGGAAAGAGTTCCAAAGGTGAACCGTGCTGATTGTGAAACACCAGAATCATCTCTATCAAAACCAGAGCTAGCCCAGGGGCCCATGAAACCCAGGAGAACACACGCACACTGGGAAAGCCAGTCGGTGTAACGTAGCCACATTACACCACTCTGCTGTGACGAGTCCACTTCAAAAGAACAGCATGACAAACGCCTCCAGAGAAGATCTCCTAATTTCTATGAGTTGACTTCAGTCATCTCCAGCATAAGATAACACGGTCCCCTCAATTCAAGGCAGTGTAGCATAGTAGTGGAGTTTTCTCACTCATGTACAAATTGAGGTCACATCATTTCAACTGGACCCTTACTGGGGCAAGGCAAGCCTTTTACATCTCCCTAATCAGTTCTCTAGACCGTTCGCCACAGGGGCTTCTATAGCCCTTTTCATCCCTCCTCAGTCCTCCCATGGCTCTCTCTCCCTCCAATGCCTCTCAGCTAAAAACCCCGTCTCATACTTTGCTGAGAAATCCGACGGCACTTGCCGAGACCTCCCTCTTCTCCCATCCTCCTCATGTCACATCACTGAGATGGCTTTCCCCACTACCTCCTCCTTCACCCCTATCTTACATGAAAAGAGTGGGCCATCTGCCACTGTCTTGACTTATGTCTTGCCACTGGACTCTGATGATGCTGGAGGAGAGAGGGAGGTTGATGACTTTGCACAGCCCTGCCTCACTGAAACCCAATTCACTTGCAAGTCAACAGATCACCCTCCAGATGTCATTGAATCTCTTTGAGAACAAAGGAGGAGCACACCCTTTGATCCAGTAGTGTCTCTACTGGGCCAATATCTCAAAGAGATCATAAAAAGGGGAAAGGACCCACATGTGCACAAATGTTTGTGGCGGCTCTTTTTGTAGTGGCGAGGAACTGGAAACCGAGTGGGTGCCCATTAGTTGGAGAACAGCTGAATAAGTTATGGTATATGGATGTTATGGAATATTATTGTTCTGTAAGAAAGGACCGGCAGGACGATTTCAGGGAGGCCTGGAGAGACTTACAGGAACTGATGCTGAGTGAAGTGAGTAGAACCAAGAGAACACTGTATGCGGTAATAACAAGATTATGGGATGATCAACTGTACTGGACTTGGCCCTTCTCAGCAATGTAGTGATCCAAGACAATTTTAATAAACTTTGGACGGAAAGTACCGCCTACATCCAGAGAGAGACCTATGGAGACTGAATGTGAATCCCAACGTAGTGTTTTCACCTTTTCTTGTTGTTTGCTTGCTTTTTGTTTTCTTTCTCAGTGCTAGTCACTTGGGTTCCTGGGTCTTCCAAGATCCTAATCTCGGAGATTTTCCAGCTCCCCTGGGGCTTTCACAAGGGAACTTTCTGCTCTTGCTATCTATAGGTGCAAAGTCTTGCAGCTCCTTAGGTCAGATCCTATCTCTGGTTGTGCTGAGAGACTACCTTGGGCTGACACTAGTTTTCTGGCAAAGGTCTCCTTTTCTATTGCCCTCCTGCTTCCGATTGACTTTCTGTGTATGTCTAGGGCAGGAGATGTCATTTACTGTGGTTTCTCTTTAGATTTAGAACATTATATAGTCTGGTATGAGCTTCAGGGTTTTCTTGGAGTAGGTATATGAGAATGAAGTAGTTTGCTTCCCTTTCGGGCAGTCATCTTGGCCAAGAAGTCCGAGCTGAGTGTTTATTGGGGTCTCTGAAGCCCTCTAGCTAAACCTCTCCCTTAATAAGAGTCCTTCTACCACATCCCAACAAGTGCTCGTGGAAGCTACATTGGGAGATTTCTAGGGGATGGGAAACTTACTAGCTTCTCAGGCAACCTAATCCATTTGTGTTTTACATTTGATTTGTCTGATTAATTTGGACACTTTAACATCGTGCCCCTCTACAAAACATTATGTACCAGGGGCAGCTAGGTGGCGCAGTGTTTAGAGCACCAGCCCTGAAGTCAGGAGGACCTGAGTTCAAATCTGGTCTCAGACACTTCCTAGCTGTGTGACCCTGGGCAAGTCACTTAGCCCCAATTGCCTCAGGGAAAAAGCAAAAAAAAAAAAAACCACTATGTACCAGTCCCCACTTTCAGACTAGCTCTAATGGCTGGGAACGCTTTTCATACAATGAACCTAAATCTGCTTTTTTGCATCTTGTAGCCATTGTTTCTAGCTCTGAAATCAGACAGAACAAGTTGAATCCCTCTTCTGCATCCTCTGGTTAAAAAAATCAGCGAAGCAGAGGATACACCACTATCAATAATGGCTAAAAGGAACCCTTTCAGTGTCCAAATTTTGCTAAGCTTCTACTAGGTAGACAAAAATCATTGCCGTGACCCCCAACCCCACGGTCCCAGATGAGCTGTAGTTGATTGTGTGCCTTTGTAATGGATGGCAGGCCAGTCAGATGAAATCCACAAGGTCATTTGATAGCTTCAATAATGAGATGAACATCTGAGAGCTTCCAATTTGCTTCTCTGAGCCCTCGATAAACAAGATGGTCAAAAGATCGATATCTATAAGCATTCTGCCGCAAATGCGATTCTAAGGATCTGCTCTTCTTACAACTGTGGGGAAGGCACAGCAACATCCTTTCATCCTCCCAGTGAAGCAGTTCATTGATTTCCTGACTACGTTGGCTGCCAAGAAGGTAAGAATTTTAGGAAGTTACTTCTGTAAATAATAATTCCCATTTCTATAAATAGAAAATACCGACTCCCGTTTTCACGAGACACTTTGACACTCACAGAATGTTCTAAAAATCACAAGAACTTTGTTTATATATAATGAAGCTGAGATTCAGAAGGGGATGACTTATTCAAGGTCACCCAGCTAGTGGGTGGGAAAACCAACATTCATGCCCTGAGTTTCTATTTTTGATAAGTCTCTTTCTACAGAATGAGTTGAACTTAACTCTGGGATCTGGGGGCACTGAGTAGAGTCCTTAACATCTACAGAACTGGGCACCTGCCCTTAAGAAATACATCCTGGCAAATTCAAAGGTTCCAGTCTCTTTCCTTTTGAGCCATTTGTTTTATTCAAATTTTCCTATTTTAGTTGTTGTCACTTTTCCATTGTGTGACTCTTCGAGCCATCTCCTAACATATAAAACATACCAAACTCTCCCTCTTTCAAATCAACCAAGAAACATTTATTAAGCACTTACTATATGCCAGGTGCTAAGCTAAGCACTGGGAGTACAAAAAACACATCCTGGCAAATTCAAAGGTTTCAGCCTCTTTCATTTACTTTTGAGCCATCTGTTTTATTCAAATTTTCCTATTTTAAATGTGATTCTTCGAACCATATCCTAACATATAAAACATACAAAACTCTCACTCAAGTCAACCAAGAAACATTTATTAAGCACTTACTATATGCCAGGTGCTATGCTAAGCACTGGGAGTACCAAAAAAAAAAAAAAAAACACATTCTGGCAAATTCAAAGGTTCCAGCCTCTTTCCTTTCCCTTTGAGCCATTTGTTTTATTCAAATTTTCCTATTTTAGTTGTTGTCACTTTTCCATTGTGTGATTCTTCGAGCCATGTCCTAACATATGAAACATACAAACCTCTCCCTCTTTCAAGTCAACCGAGAAACATTTATTAAGCACTTACTATGTTCCAGCTACTATGCTAAGCACTGGGAGTACCAAAAACACATCCTGGCAAATTCAAAGGTTTCAGCCTCTTTCATTTACTTTTGAGCCATTTGTTTTATTCAAATTTTCCTATTTTAAATATGATTCTTCGAACCATATCCTAACATATAAAACATACAAAACTCTCCCTCTTTCAAGTCAACCAAGAAACATTTATTAAGCACTTACTATATGCCAGGTGCTAAGCTAAGCCCTGGGAGTACAAAAAAAGGCAAGAGTCCTTGCCCTCAAGAAGCTTAAAATCTAATGTGAGCATGCAAAGAAATATGGACAAAGCAAACTACATACAGTATAAAGAGAAAATAATTAAAAAGTGCTCGTTATCGTCTCTAAATAATGTTCTTGTTTTGAATTGAATTGAAAGTCCTAGTTAATTTCAACTGAACTTGTTAGCTGGTTAACATTATTTTCTTGGCTCTGTGTGTGTGTGTGTGTGTGTGTGTGTGTGTGTGTGTGTGTGATTGTGCACACTCACACACACAATTACACACACCCCACACCAGACTTCTTATGATGGAAAATAATAGATCAGCTTTTTACAATCAGCTGTCCTAGACAGAGGAAATCAAGCTCAATGGGCTAGCCATTATCGAGTATCTATTTTTAGGAAGTATTACATCAGAATCATAAGGGAGTATGTTTTTGCTTACTCCTGTCTCCATGTCTGAAACGTCCTCCCTGCCCCTTTCTCCAGAAAGTTGTAGTCGGGAGGAAAAGCCTGGCCTTGAATTCTGGCTCTCACACTTGGTAATAATGTGACTATGGGAAATCACTTCCCTCTTCTGAGCCTTAGATGCCTTATCTGTAAAAAGTGTTAAGGGTGCCCTTTAGTTACTTCCTTTATTTATGGATTTCGAGCTGGGAGGGACGTTGGAAATCATTTGTTTTAATGCCTACACAGACACACAGAGTTATTGGGTTCAGACTACAGTTTCAAGACGTACAGAAAGGGCTGCAGTAGAAATCAAAGATACTGTGCCATCCTACAATGGCCAGATGAGTTCATCTCTTCTGTGAAGTTCACCCTTTCTCTGAAATCTTTCCTGTGGCCACCACAGCTTCCACTGAGATGCTGTTGGAACTAATAAGTGTCTTTTACTTGACTCAGATTGCTAGTTTCCCATGGGGCCTTATGATAGGAGCTGATTCTTAGCTGAACTCCTTGAGGGAAGAGATTTGGGGGTTATATTTGGAGAAACATTCAGGGGTTAAGGACTGAGTCGGGGGAGAGCGTAGCATCCCTCTGTACAGATTATATCCACATGATTATGTTCACGTTTCATACTGAGGAAGAACTTCGGCAGGCAGGAGAGTGCCCGGAGGAACACTACCAGTACAGTGAAAGGTCCCAAGATCAAGCCATTTGAGGATTAGTGGAAGGAAACGGGTAAGATAGCGTAAACAAGAGCAGAGTCTGGAAGACCATGGGAGCCGTCTTTGGATATTTGACAGACCGTCATGGGACAAAGGGCTTATTCTGACTTATTTATTCCAAAGGGAAACACCAGGAGCAGGTTTGTCATGATATTACAATGGGGCTGGTTGAGGCATGAGGTCAGATGGGACTTTCCAGGAGAGCTAGCTATCCCATAACAGAACCTCCAGAACCCAGAACCTCCAGAACTTCATTTATAAGCTGGCTAACCATCAGAGTTGCTATTGAGGAGACGACTCTTCGAATGCGGGCGGAACTAACTAGCCTCTGATTGAGCCTATGTAGCCTGTCTACCTTTGGCCTTCTGGGACCGTGCCTTCCATATTTTTGTTTCCTTTCCTCATAGTCTCACAGATGTCTACCGTGGAACGGGCACTCGATAAAGATTATGTGGTTGGTTGGAAATGGTCACTGCGTTGGTTTGGGCCATCAATTTCATTGGCAAGAAGACCTGGGCCTGAGTCCAGCCCTACCCGAGACACATACTGGCTTTGGGACCCTCTTGATGGCCCGGGCCAACCCTTTAAGACCAGAGACTACAGACAAGGAACATCTGCCTTGGTAGGGGGAGTTCTGTACATGGGTGAAATCATCACTATGATTCACAGAACCAGAACCAGACCAAACATTACACTACGGTGATCACAATAACAATGACTCTAATGTACTCTGGACTCGATAAAAATGTGGGGCCTGAAATTTGGGGGTGAGGGGCTGAGTTAGAAGATGATTTCGGGGCTCCTCCGCTCGCCAGCAGTGTTTAGATTGGAGTCAGATGCTGGGCCCGCCACGAACGTGAACAAGGGACCTTTCGCTGTCTCCGCTCGGCTTTTCTTGGCTGTAAAGGGACTGACCTCTGAGGCCCTCCCAGTTCCCAATCTAGAAGCCAGTGGCCTTGATCCCCCCACTAAGAGCAGAGTTTCAGAAATAGATTTGCCCTGAGGAAGATGTTTCCTTTGAATAATATAGATGTGCAGGAAACAGAAAACAAAAGCATTTTCAGCTTGTTTCTACAAAGGCAGCTGGACTAAAGTACAAAGAACACTGCTTTGGGGTCCGAATACTCAGTTCCAAGTCCCCAGCTCTGGGTGACTCTGGGCAGATCACTTAACGAGCCTTAGTCTCGTTCTTCTCACCCATAAAGTGGGGCTAATGACCTCTATCTGTCTACTTCACAAGATTGCAATGAGGAGCCAATCAGATCATTTATTAGAGAGTCATACCCGTATGGTTTGGTTTAAGCGTCCCCTCACCATCCCCTTTGGGACAAGCTCTAGCTTGCCAAAGTCCTTCCCCAACAGTGGCCCCGGAACTGAACATAGTCCCCCAGAAGTGATTGGAGCGGGGTAGAGAATGATGAGCCAATCCCTACTTGGCCTTGGACACCATGATGCAGTCTTTTTTTTTGTAATCCATTATATGTATACGGATTTATACAATTATCTTGCTGTACAAGAAAAATCAGATCAAAAAGGAAAAAAAATGAGAAAGAAAATAAAATTCAAGCAAACCACAACAAAAAGGTGAAAATGCTATGTTGTGATCCACACTCATTTCCCATAATCCTCTCTTTGGGTGTGGATGGCTCTCTTCATCATAAGATCATTGGAACTGGCCTGAATCACATGATGCAGTCTTGAGACACTCTAAGATCGATCACACACAAACTGCTGCCTCGTCACACCTCAAGAGCCCTGGATTCAGAATTGGAACCCGAATCCTGGCTCTGCTACTCGATGAGTCATGTAATCTGGCAGTCTCAGTTTCCCCAGTTATATCATGAGAGGATTGGGCTCAAAGACTTCTTCCAAGGCAACTTGCAGCTCTAAAGCAGCAATCATACAGTCCAGCCTTCATCTTATACTTGTGAAATTGATTTTTTGGACCTAAGTATCGGATTTTACATTGAGCAGAGCTGGGGCTCAATGAATATTTTTTGATTAGGCCGCTTAATCCCAGAAAGGAGTGTGTTTGAAGTCAGAAGATGAGCAGAGCCAGAATTGGGCCTCGGCGTGTGAAGCCCCCAGCTCTGCTGGCAAACACCATTTCCCCTCTTTGGCCTCCTAAGACCCTGATATCATTTCCTAAGCAGCCGAGAACGACTTGCTTCCGAAAGGCCCCGATCCCTGTCAGCGTTCACTCGTGTGACCAGCCTAAGTCTCCCCAACCCCCTGGCCTCTTTCTGCTTTTTCCATACATGCTGGTATAATGCTTTTTTAAACAGAGTGACCCTTAGTGAATGTTCAAGGCCCCACAAAGCCAGGTTCCCCTGTGCCACGCAGAAAAGCATCATGGGCCAACGGCGGGCTCTGTCCCAACAGCTCTGAAGACCATTGCTAAGAATGGACTTTCTTTACCATGAAGGAAATGACACCTCAGTGAGAGTTGTGTGGGATCTTGGGGAGGCAGGGAGGCAGGGAGGAGGATGTAGATCAGGAGCGTGCCCAGTGTCAGGGACCGTCTGCTTCCCCTCTTCTGCATTGGGACCTGGACACTGCAGGTGTCAGGGAGCGCCAACAGCCCCGGGAGGCTGAAATCTCACTGCCACCTCCTTGTACAGGCGCCGTGACCTGGGCCTTATGTCCACCCACTGACCTTGGAGCTTCCAGTCTCTGGGCAACAGAAGGCCAATGGCACTTCACCCAAGCAAGCGAATGTTTAATTCGCAAAAGCTCGGGCCCCAAACGCCACCATCCCTGCCCTCCGGAAGCTTCCATTCGATTGGCCGGGAAATATCTTGAACGGGGACAGAGCAAGGCTCGAGGTGCTAACGGCCGAGGCAGAGCAGCGTAATGGGAGCAGGCCCTCCGCCGAGCTGAGCCTCCAAGGAAGATAAGGAGGCTGAGAAGTGGGACCGTACCTCTGGCACAGCCTTGCCTCCTGGAGACCCAGAATCCTCCTGCTGCCCACTGAGATGGCTTAAAGCTCCTCTTGGTCTCTATGGGTCTGTCTGTCTGCCTCTGTCCATCTCTGTCTGTCTCTCTGTCTGTGTCATTAAGCCAGACAGATAGATCTGCCAGGTCTGCTGATCCACAGTAGGCAGAAGAAGTTCCCTGGAGCTCATTTTGCCCTCTTAGAATTCTCCCTCCCCAGCCTACAGCAGGCTCCTCGCTGCCATTCTGCTGCCCTCCTCTGTTCTTCTTGCCTCCCGGGCTCATCGTGTGCCATCCGGCCTTCTCTCTCCTCTCTGCATTCGGTGCCTCAACTTCCCCTCCTTTCCCTTTCTGGTAAAGCCCCCGCCAGCTGCCTTGTGCCTGAAGCTGCCGTCTCCAAAGTCACCTGGGATCTGGAAATCACCAAATCTACCGGCCCGTTCCCGATCCTCCCCTGCTTTAGCCTCTGTGGCCCTGGACGCTGTCCGTCACCTTCCGCTCTGATTAATCCTCTGGTTCCCCCTAGTTTTGCTGCCCCTCTCTTCTGGTTCTCCTCCTATGCCTCTGAATGCTTCTTCTCAGTCCCCTTTATTGGCTCATCGTCCAGATCGCAGCCCTTAATTGGGGTTGTTCCTCAGAGCCTTCTTTTCTCCCTTCACATTTTCAGTGAGGTAGCCCCATGGTTAGAGCACTGGACCTGGAGTCAGTTCAAATCCAGCCTCAGATACTTGCTAGCTGTGTGATCCTAGGCGAGCGACTTAACCTGTTTGCCTCAGTTTCCTCCTCTGTAAAATGGGGACAATAATAGTACCTGCCAGGGTTGTCGTGAGGCTCAAATGAGATCACGATAAGAGAAGTGCTTGGCACAATGGCTGGCACACAGTAAGTGTGCCATAATTAGTATTTTCTTGCCAAGTTCTGTAGCTTAATTCTCATCTGTAGGCACGGGCTCCCTGATCTCTGTCTCCAGCCCCAAGCTTCGGTCTCGTATCACCCAGGGCTTGCTGGGCATTTCAAACCGGACGTCCTGGACGCATCTCAGAGTCAAATTCAACACGTCCAAGATGGAACGCGTGATCTCCTCGAACTTCCCTATTTCAGGCAAAGGCTCCATGGTCTTTCCCACGTGTCACGTCTGTAGCCCGAGTCCGATCTCCTGTACTGCTCGCTCTCCCTAAGCCACCATAATCAATCAGTTTCCAAATCTTGCCATCTTTCTCTGCGGGGCGTCTCTGCCCTCTGGCCCGTCCCTTCACTCCCACCTTAACTGAGGCCTCCTTATTGGTCTTCCCGCCCCAGGTCTCTCCCTCCTTCAGCCCACCTCCACAGTCCTGGTGCCAAAGGGATTTTCCTTAAGCACAGAGCTGACCATTCGACTTCCCTACTAACTCACTTCCAGTGGCTTCTTCCTGTTGCCTGGAGGATCAAATATCAAATCCTCTGTTTGGCTTTAAAAGCCCTACACAAGCCAGCCTCCATGGAGCCTCCCAGCCTCCTCTCCTGCACTGGGGGATCCCTCTAAACTCGCCTCCTTGCTCCTCACACACAACGCCCACCTCCAAGCCTTTGCAGTGGCTCTCCAGCCTCACCTCTGCCTCACAGAGTATCTCTTCCCTTAAGATGCAGTGTAAACACTCACTCCTTCTCTAGGAAATCGATCCCTCTGTCTCTCTCTGTGTGTTTCTCTGTCTCTCTCTTTGTCTCTCCCTCTTCCTTCTCTGTCCCTCTCTCTGTCTCTCTCTATCTCT
Source organism: Myrmecobius fasciatus (assembly GCA_023553655.1). Lineage (NCBI taxonomy): Eukaryota > Metazoa > Chordata > Mammalia > Dasyuromorphia > Myrmecobiidae > Myrmecobius > Myrmecobius fasciatus. Next base: position 100,960 of record JAJPUD010007291.1, read on the forward strand.
TTCTCTCTGTCTCTGTCTCTCTGTGTGTGTTTCTCTGTCTCTCTCCCCCGTCTCTGTTCGTCTCTGTGTGTCTCTCTGTCCCTCTCTCTGCCTCTCTCTGCCTGTCTCTTTGTGTGTGTGTGTGTGTGTCTGTCTCTGTCTCTGTCTCTCTCTCTGTTTCTCTCCCCCCTCTGTTTCTGTCCATCTCTATTTCTCTGTCTCTCTCTCCCCTCTGTCTCTGTCCCTCTGTTTCTCTATTTCTCTCTCTCAATCCCTCTCACTTTCTCTGTCTCTGTCTCTCTGTGTCTCTGACTCTGTTTTTCTCTGTCTCTATTTCTCTCTCTGTCTCTCCCTCTTCCTTCTCTGTCTCTCTGTCTCTCTCTCTGTCTGTCTCTCTCTGTCTCTCTCTATCTCTCTGTCTCTCTCTGTGTGTTTCTCTGTCTCTCTCTTTGTCTCTCCCTCTTTTTTTCTCTGTCCCTCTCTGTGTCTGTCTCTCTGCTTGTCTCTTTCTCTCTGTCTCTCTGTGTCTCTCTCTCTCTGTGTTTCTCTGTCTCTCTGCCCTTTCTGTCTCTGTCCATCTCTGTC
>JAJPUD010007292.1:5434-17260 GCA_023553655.1 Myrmecobius fasciatus
AGATAGAAACAGAGACAAAGAGAGACAGGGACAAAGAGAGACAGAGATAGAGAGGCAGAGATGGAGAAAGACAGAGACATAGAAAGAGAAAGAAAAGAGACATTGAGAGAGACATAGAGACAGACACACACAGAGACAGAGATAGAGAGACAGAAACTATAAGAGACATACAGAGAGACAGAGAGAAAGAAACAGTCAAAAATAGAGACAGAGACACACACAGAAACAGACGCAGAGAGAAGAGACATTGAGAGACACACACAGAGAGAGATAAAGACAAAGAAACAAAAACAGTCAGAAACAGAGACAGAGACACACAGAAAGACAGAGACACATAGAGACAAAGACATGGAGGGAAGAGACATTGAGAGACAGAATCAGAGAGACAGAGACAGAAAGATGGAGAGAAAGAAACAGACAGAGAGACACACAGAGAGACAGACAGAAACAGAGACAGAGACAAACACACAAACAGACCGAGAGAAGAGACATTGAGAGACACACAGAGACAAAGACAGACAAAAGCAAAAACAGTCAAAAACAGAGACAGAGACACACAGAAAGACAGAGAGACAAAGAGAGACAGAGACACACATAGATAGAAAGACATGGAGAGAAGAGACATTGAGAGAGAGTCAGACAGAGACAGATGGAGAGAAAGAGATAGACAGAGAGACACATACAGAGAGACAGACAGAAACAGAGACAGAGAGATGGAGAGAGGGAAGAAGGAAGGGAGAAGTATTGTGCTGGGAATCCAAAGATTAAAATGAAGGCCCCTCAAGAGCCAAACTGGAAGATTCAGTTCAAGTATGTAGAAACTGAGGCAGAGAGAGATGAAGTGATTTTTCCCAGGTCACCCAGATAATAAAAGGCAGAATTGAGATTTGACCTCAGACTGCCTAAGAGGTCTTTCTTACCATTATACGACATTACCTCAGTTTCTGCATTTGTAAAATGAAGTGATGGGACAAAATAGGCTCCAAGGCCCTTTTAAACTCTCCACCTCCCAATCTATGATGCTTTCCTGCTTTTTTCCCCTTGCTGGTGCCTTCCTCCCTCAAAGCTATCTTATATTTGTTTTGCACCTGGTTTTTTGGCTGTCCACACACATATATTCTGTCTCTCTTGTTAAGACTGTGATCTCTTTGAGGGCAGGGGCCATTGAACTTTTGTCTCCATGTTTCCTGATGCTAGAACAGTCTCGGGAACATAGCAGGAGACATTTGCTAAATGCTTGTCCATTGATTGATTGAATATAACTTTGATATAAATAAATAACCAAGCCAGAAGAGAACAGCAACTGGGAAGATAAAGGAAGGTTCTAAGGAACCTGGAGTAAGACTTGAAGAGAAGAGGGATCGTGAGAGGCAGAAATGAAGAGGGAGTACATTTCAGGTTGGAAGATGGGGTGGGGAAGAGAATAATGGAACCAGGAAAGCCAATTTAGTGGCAATTAAAACAACTGAGGTGAAAGAAGAGTGCTTAAAGGAGGGTGATGGCTGTGTGAGAGGAGAGGAAAAGGCCTTGAGAAATGGTGTGGACATCTAATTGATATGACAGGAATATACTGGAGGTGGGAAGTGAGGGAAAGAGAAGAGTCTTGGGAGACTGCAGTTATGAATTAAAGGGCCTGGAAAGGATGGTAAAACATGGGAGCAGTATCAGGGAAATGCATATGTTGTTTATGAAACTTGGAATATCAAATGCCTGTGGGACACCCAAGTGGAGAGTTTCTTAGGATTCATAAAATTAGCAGTCAGAGAAGAAGTTGTGAATAATCTCAGAGGTCATCCAGCCCAATCTCCTCAATTTACCAATGAAGAAACAGGCTCAGGGGAGACTAAGTCATTTACCTGTAGCTGATTGAAGTCACCGAGATGTCCAACCCACAATTGTTGATATTGGACTGAAGTTCAACAAGTTTAGATCTAGAGATGGAAATCTGAGAGAGATCTGCCAAGAGATAAGAAGTAAATTCAATGGATGATTCACCAAATAATTTCTTTTTCAGCAACCAGTTTGTCCTTGTTCATCTGAATCAGTTTAAGGAGAGCCCCTTCACTGATTTCTTTCTCCATCTTTTGAACAATGAAATTAAACCTAGGTCCTGATTAGAACAAATAATAAATCCTGTAAAGTGGTTGCAAGTATTCAAATTTGCACAATTTGAAGTTATAATTATGTAAACATGTACACAAATGGATAAAAATCCATGGTAGGGAATAATGACAACCAAGCAGAGATCTCATCCAATCCAATATTATTCATTAAATGTCTATGGACAATGACCCTGGGCAAATCACTTAACCCCAATTGCCTCAGCAAAAAAAAAAAAATGTCTATGGACAGCGAGGTGGTGCAGTGGATTCAAGTTCAATTCTTTACACTACAAATCCAGTACTTTTTCAGTCATGCCTCCTGCTCAACCCCATCCTTTTTACACCATGGAAGGATGGCTTTGGGCAATATAATCCCTTGTCTCTTTGGGACTCAGTTTCTTTAGCTGTATTATGAGGAGATTGGTTTAGATTAAGGGTTCTTAAATAGGTTCATGAACTTTTTTTAAAGCAAGATTTTTTTTTCCTGAGATAATTGGGCTTAAGTGACTTTCCCAGGGTCACACAGCTGGGAAGTATTAAGCATCTCTGATTGGATTTGAACTCAGGTGCTCCTGACTTCAAGGCCGACATTCTATCTACTGTGCCATCTAGCTGCCCCTAAAGCAAGAATATTTCAATAATAAAATTGATTTTTCTTTATAGTCCGATATATTTTATTTTATATATTTAAAAACATGATTCTTGGAAGTGATCCAGAGTAAAAAGATTAAGAACCAAGAGTTTACAAGTTTTCCAGGTCTTTTCTATCTTTAAAATTCAATAGTTATCATCATTATTTAGCACAGCTAGGTAGGTGGTGGAGCAGATAGAAAACTGGACTTGGAATCAAAAAAACACACCTTCATTAGTTCAAATCTGGTTTCAGACATTTATTAGCTATGTGACCCTGGGCAATTTACTCAACAGTACTTGCCTCAGTTTCCTCATCTATCAAATGAGAAGGAAACGGCAGACCACTCTAGTATCTTTACCAAGAAAACCCCAAATGGGGTCATGAAGAGTCAGATGTGACTGAAAAATGACACACACACACACACACACACACACACACACACACACACATATATATATCGCATAATATTATCTGTGGTATTATGAAGCTCCAGAAGCATCTTTCCTCCAGCCACATTAATCTTTGAATTAATGTCATGCTAGGCTCCTCTCTTCTGTGGCATTGGATAATGCCCTTAGAGGAAACCCTTTACCTTATAACATGTAAAATGAGTTCAGAAGAATTCCCAATTTCAGGAACGTTCAGTTCAGATTATTTAGTGACAGTGATAACCACTGATTTTTTACTGTGGAGTGATCAAAGCTTCATGAGTGTGGCAGGGCAGAGCAAACATGGCTTTGTTTCACCTGCTGTTCTTATCATATTCCTGGAGCTGAGAAATACCAGGGATTAGTCAGAATTATCCTATACCTCAGTATATGGCCAGACAGGAGCAGGGGTCTGACATGAGGACATTAATACCTTGTCGGAGCTGCTGATGGAGGACACTGCAGAAGCGGCTGGTTCCCTGCTTTTGCTAAATGCTAAAATGGGAGTCAAGGGGCAGACAAACCTCATGGTCAGGTATCTGTGGTTTGAGGAAGATGATAAAAGTACAAATGAAAATACAAAACCATGGGGAAGTCTGATAAGTCCTGAAGACCAGTGACTCAGAAGCACAGAGTTTGAGATTTGGAAGGGAGCTCAGAGGCTATCTCATCCACTTGGTACTTGAACAAGAATTCCATCTCCATGGATATGACATAGGGTCATTAAGCTTCTTGATGAGGAGGAGCAAGGGATCCAGTTCAAACCAGCTTGTGAGAACCAATCATTAAATATTTGGTGAGAGGATTTACATCTCAGAAATCAACAACTGCTACAAATTAGGACTAGAGACAGACCAGACATTCAGGCAGGCAGACAGATAGACAGAGAGATGGACAGATGGACAGAAAGGCAGACAGCATAGATAGATAGATTAGATAGACAGATGGACAGATGATGGAGAGACAGGATTGATAGGTAGGTGGAAAGAGAGATAGACAAGCAAATGGACAGACAGGATAGATAGATAGATGGACAGGATAGACAGATAGACAGACAGATGGACAGACAGAGTAGATAGATAAATAGACATACAGATTGACAGATGGATGGACAGAGAGGATAGATAAATAGACAGACAGATGGACAGATGGATGGACAGACAGGATAGATAGCTAGATAGATAAATGATAGAAAGAAAGGAAGAAACATTAGATAGATGGACAGATAGGATAGATAGATAGATGGACAGATAAGATAGGTAGATAGACAGACAATCTAGATTGATAGATAGACAGTCAGGGTGAAGAGAGAAAGACAGACAGACAGACACAGACACACAGAGAAAAAAATGATGGATATACAGATAGGTAAGTAGGTAGATAGATAGATGGAGTAATTAGACTTTGAGGTGGGAAAGAGCCTAAGTAAATAAATAAATTTTTAAAAAAAGCTTCCCAAAGGCTATAGCCCCTGACTTAGACCTTGAAGAGATAATGATTTAAAATGCAGAGTGAAGGAGACATTGCATTCCAGGCATAGGGAACTGCATGGAGGCAAGAGATGTAATTCCAAGTCTGGGGAATTGTAGTTTAGCTAGTATGCCTAGAATATATCTTAATGTAGCCTGATCTCAATGGCCCTTTACTAGCTTAATAATATTCCTCCCAAAATATGACCCCCTTCCCTTCCACTGCAGAACTGAACATGGTGCTAGCTGGGTGAGCAGAGTCTAAGTATTGTACCACTAATGATCTGAAATCTTACCTGGATATCTTTTCTATGGTTTGCCTCATGTAATTATAAAACTAGCCATTTGTTTTTGCAAATTATTTTCCCTCTAAGGGTGAACTCAAAACTTCTCCTCATTCCATATTACATTATCAAGTTTCTCTGTGAATTATGGACAAGGACATTTTACCAATAGAGACACTGAGGCACAAAGAGAAGTGATTAGCCAGGAACAATCATACAGATAGCATCAGAGTTCAGATTATAAATCCTTCCTAGTCTTCTAATTTTATAATTAATATTTTTAACGTATTAATAAAATATACATTAAATGTTAATTTTATTAAATAAAATGAATTGAATTTTGTATTCATTTTTTTCCAAATTAGCACTCTTTATCAATCGAGTGAGGTTTTTTTTTTTACACCACAAAGAAAAACAATTAAGCAAAACTGACATGACCACAATGTTTGCAATATTCTGTACCTTCAATCCATCATCTTTCCAAGGAAAGGCTGCTTTAGCCCCATATTTGCAAGGTGCCCAAGTCCTGGTCATTCTGTAGCATGAAAGACTAGCTCAAAAAGGTAAGATCAGGCACTATCCTAGGAAAATTGCTCAGTCACCTCTCCTACAGCTCAGACTGAAAGATGGTGATTGGAAGGAAAATCAGGCAGCTGAAACCTACAGCTCTGATTTTATTGTGGTCAGTCCATGAGAATTAATGGAGTACTTGCCATGGGCAAAGCTCTGGTCCTTGACTCAGTATACATCCTCTGTCTGTACACCGACAAGCCAGCCTTCCTGTTGCCGAGATCTCATGACTAATTCAGCATCACACCATAGGTGGGGAGTTCAGAGTGTGTGTGTTCAGCTGAGAGCCTCATTTCCTGGGCTGTGCTGCTTCCAGATGAAAGCAGGAAAAACATCACCCTCCCCCCACCCTGCCCTGCCACACACCCACACAGTAATGTAGCACTGGGTCTGCCCCTTGCCTTGTCCAAGACTTGGATTATGATACATGTCCCAAGGTGCTCTGCCTTCCAGAAAGGATCAGGAGGGGGCTCAGCCCCCTTGGTGGCTTGCTTTCTACTCACTGGGTGGGGCAAAGGACGGATCCCTTTGTTTCCCACTTGGCTGGATTTTTGCAAATGCACAAAGTCTCATATTTTCAAAGTGATCTGCTTTCTGTGGCTAATAGAAGGACTTTATGTGAGTCCCACTTGTGACTCTCAAGATTTTCCAGAGACTGACGTCAAGCCTTTTTCTGTCCCAGGATCATAGCTTCCCCATCCCTAATGAGCCATTCTAAATTTCCTATACTACCTCATTGTGGTTTGGGGAAATGATCCTATGTTCTTGAAGAATATATTAATGGAATACAAAGTTTTACCAATCCAATCATCCAAACCAACAATGACTGAATGCACAATGGGATTATGTCAGGGATACAAAGAAAAAACCACAGGCCCTGACCTCAGAAAGCTTACATTCTATGAGGAAGCTGAAATGGATCTGGTGATGGACTTTTTTTCTGAGAAATGATTTAATCAAGTTCAGAAAAATTCTTGCTCAGCAGGCAATGGTTTTTGTGACCACAACATCTCAAGGGACGAAATACTAAGGCATGGAAAGTGAGATCTATTCAGTGAGTGAATGAATGAATGAATGAATCATGAATGAAATATTTGGAGTGCTGATGCAGTATTGTCTTAAATCCTTAAAATGGTAGGTAAGAGGTAGAACTGAGAGGTAGAGGGAGGGAGAACTAGTCTCAGAGTCAAGAAAACCTGGATACGTTCTGGCTGAGTGATGCTTGCCAAGTCTCCCTAATATTCTGCCTGTACTCTGGTACAGCGTGGATATACTCAAACAACCTGGATGGGCAGCAACCCTAAACTGCATAGTTCTTGAGTCATATTTCCTATACTGTTTCAGTAATTCTTATTCCACATTAAAAACTTTGTTAGGCCAAAGACAAAATAGTAGGCAAGATGGCGCAGGGTATAAAATGAAGACAAAAGTTGTTAGCCATTTTTGTTTGTTTTTTATTATTGGTTGTAAGCAACAGTTTTCAGGATAAGAACTTTTACAAACATTTACTTAAGAATATCTTGGACTTCTAAAATATGTTTTCAAGTACATATTGTGTTCTTCAAAAAAAAATCCGAGTACATCTTTCTCTCCCTCTCCAGAGGTCTGGGCTTCTCCAGGCTCCTGTATTGGTCTCTAGAAGGGGGATGGAGATCATATTCACGTCTTAGTTCCAGTTCTATGTAATACAGTCTTATCAAGTTCTAAGTCCAAAAGGGTCCCCTTTTAAACAAGAATCCTGACTTTTCAGAGCTTGCCATCTAGTCTGGCAGCAACATCTAATGGAAGAGTGTGGCTCCAAGGCTGCTGTGGCTTGAATTCAGGTTTAGTGGTTCCACCATTTGCACCCACAATTGAGAAAGAAAAATGAAACAGAACAAACCTATTCCTGTTTCTCAGGGCCCTGGAAGTTATAAGATGGAAGAAAGAGGAAAGAGTCATCCCTACATCCAATTCATTTCATGATGTCTATGATGTAGATGAAGATAGGGGAGAAGGAGAGAGAGGGAGGAAAAGAGGGAGAGAGGGAAAGGGAAAAGAAGTAAAGAGAGAAAGAGGAGAGGGAAGGAGAGAAAGTGGGGAGAGAAGAGAGGCAGGAGAGAGGGAAGGAGGAAAGAGAAAGGGAGAGGAAGAGAGGAAGGGAGAAAGAAAGAGGGAAGAAGGTAAGGAGGGAGGAGGGAAGAGAGAGAAAAAACAGAGAGAGAAGGGAGAAGGGAGAGAGGGAGGGAAGGAAAGAGAGAGGAAAAGAGAAAGAGAAATCCTTAGTCTACCCAGCTGGTAGATTCAGTCTGTTCTGGCTACACAGCCAATGGAAAAAAGGATGCTCCTACCCATATGCTGAAGGAATCATAATGTCTACTTTCAGAAGCAGGTCGCTGGAATTTACCATGCTGGTGCCTCCATGTTAGGTGATAGACTGATAGTGAGTCACAAATAAAGATTCCAGGCAGAAGACTGAGCCTTTATGGCAGGGGTATTAATGGAGGCTAAAAAAGAAGGGTCTGTGATACCTAAATCAGGTAGGATGAAAACAGAAAGAAAATTATAGACCATTTATCCTAATGATATAATAATAGATTTTTCCATCAATATTCATTAGGGGAAATGGTCTATAACAAAGTCCAGCAGCAAGAGATACAAAGAGAATCCCATTTAAAATAGCTACTGATAATATAAAATATTTGGAAGTCTATCTGTCGAGACAAAATCAGGAAACATATGAACACAGCTACAAAACACTTTCAACACAAATAAAGACAGATCTAAACAACTGGAAAAGCATCAAGTGCTCTTGGGTAGCTGAGCAAATATAATAAAAATGATAATACTACTTAAATTAATCTACTTATTTAGTGCTATTCCAATCAAACTCCCAAGAAATTATTTCATAGACATAGAAAAACTAATCACAAAATTCATCTGAAAGAACAAAAGGTCAAAAATTTCAAGGGAATTAATGAAAAAATTCAAATGAAGGTGACCTAACTGTACCAGATTTAAAACTATATTATATATTATAAAGCAGTGGTCATCAAAACCATTTAGTACTGTCTAAGAAACAGAGGAGTCGATTAGTGGAATAGGTTAGGTTCACAGGGAAAAAAAGTCAAAAACTATAGCAATCTAGTATTTGACAAACCCAAAGGCTCCAGTTTTGGGGATGAAAACCTATTATTTGTCAAAAACTTCTGGGAAAATTGGAAACTAGTATGGCAAAAACTAGTCATTGACCTCCCACCTAACACAACAATCAAGTTAAGTTTGAAATGAGTTGATGATCTAGCCATAAAGAATGATATTATATTAGAGCACCAGCCCTGAAGTCAGGAAGACCTGAGTCCAAATCTGGTCTCAGACACTTCCTAGCTGTGTGACCCTGGGCAAGTCACTTAACCCTGATTGCCTCAGCAAAAAGCAAAAAAAAAAAAAAGAATGATATTATAAACAAATTAGAAGAACATAGGATAGTTTACCTCTCAGATCTGTGGAGGAGGAAGGCATTTGTGACTAATGAAGAACTGGAGATCATTATTGATCACAAAATAGATAATTTTGATTATATCAAGTTGCAAAGTTTTTGTACAAACAAAAAATGTAGTCAGGGGAAGCAACAAACTGGGAAGACATTTTTGCATTCAAAGGTTCTGACAAAGGTCTCATTTCTAAAATACATAAGAATTGACTGAATTTATAAGAATTTAAGTCATTCTCCAATTGATAAATGCTCAAAGGATATGAACAATCAGTTTCTAGTCACATGGAAAAGGTGCTCTAAATCATTATTGATAAGAGAAATGTAAATTAAGACAATTCTGAGATACCACTATACACTTCTCAGATTGACTAAGATGACAGGAAAAAGATAATGACAAATGTTGGAGGGGATGTAGCAAAACTGGGACACTAATATATTGTTGGTGGAATTGTGAACAGATCCAGCCATTCTGGAGAGCAGTTTGGAACTCTGCTCAAAAAGTCATCAAATTGTGCAAACCCTTTGTTCCAGCAGTGTTTCTATTGGGCATATATCCCAAAGAGATCTTAAAGGAGAAAAAGGGACCCACATGAGCAAGAATGTTTGTGGCAGCCCTTTTTGTAGTGGCAAGAAACTGGAAACTGAAAGGATGCCCATCAATTGGAGAATGGCTGAATAAATTATGGCATATGAATGTTATGGAATATTATTGTTCTGTAAGAAATGACCAGCAGGATGATTTTAAAGAGGCCTGGAGAGACTTGCATGAACTGATGCCAAGTGAAATAAGCAGAAGGAAGAGATCATTGTACATGGCAACAATAAGATCATATGATGATCAATTCTAATGGACATGGCTCTCTTCAGACCAGTTCCAATGATCTTGTGATGAAGAGAGCCATGTACACCCAGAGAGAGGACTGGGGGAACTGAAAGTGGTTCACAACATAGCATTTTCACTCTTTTTGTTGCTGTTTGCTTGCATTTTCTTTTTTTCTCATTTTTTTCTGGTTTGATTTGACTTTTCTTGTGTAGCAATATAATTGTATTTATTGGATTTAACATATATTTCTGCCATGTTTAACATAAAAAAGAAAAAAGAAAGGAAGAAAAAGAAAGAAAGAAGGATCTGAAATGGGGTGGGAGCAAAACTTGATTCCTCCCTTTTATGTTTCTCAGCAGAAAAATGGCACTGAGACAGCAGGATGCTCTCATATCTTTTACAGAGATCTTTTTTGCAAGACAATTAATTTTTTTCATTTTTATAACCATCCTACCTTTTTCTGTAAGTGGCCTCAGGGTACACATACATGAACATTTCATGCTGATTAAGATATTAATATGAAAGATGAAACCCTGGCTGGGGATAGGTAATAATGCTTAAGAAAATATAAACATAAAGCATAACTGAAAGGCCTCCCTTGGTAGCAAAAGTCATTCTGACAAGACTTCAGTCAAGTTTTTCTCCTTGTAGAATCACAGATTGAGTGCTGAAAGGGACCTTAGAAGCTCTCTATTTTACAGATGAGGAAACTGAGGTCCAAGAAACTTAAAAGACTTACCTAAGCTCCCTTTAGTAATGCAGATCAGTCTCTCACCTACCTAGGACCCTGAGAAGTTAGTTGCCTAGAACTCTGAGAGATTAAGCAAACTGCCCAGCATCACACAGCTAATATATGTCTTTGAGGCTATCTACTTGATTCTCTAAAACCTTCCTCTATCTGTTCCTGTCTTTCCTCTTTCCCTTTTCTCACCCCTCTGCACTCACCTCAGCCAAATGATACAGGGGATACTTCTGAAGAGAGCTCTCCTATTGCTGAGGTGGGGATAACAGTAGTTACCAGTAAGAAAGCCCTTTCTTCCTCTCACCCAAAAAGTCTAACCCTCTTTCCCTGTATCAATTATGACTTTAACTCCTCCCCACCAATTCTGAGAATTATTGTTGATTGTCGTCTCTCTAAGAGCCAGTTGCTGGGTTCTATTTCATCTACTCCTCCCTCAACTCAGTATCACCCCAAACCTAAAACAATTAGCTCATGGCCAGTGGGCAGCCCCCACTGCCTTAGAATAAACTCTGAACCTTTTTCTATCACTTCCAAAGGACTATGCATCCCACTTAAGAAACGGAGCCCAGGCTGCTTATTATTGTTTTCCTTGAAATTTTCTAGCTCTGGGTTGCCTCTACTTAAATGAATCACTGATAGGGAAATAACTCAATGAATGGAAAATTCAATTACACTCTTCAATGAATAAAGAAAAGGATTTTGATGAGGTTTGAGCATCTTCCCATCCAGGTAACCTGGCATAATCCAGATTACCCAAGGAATTGTTAACAAGTGGAGGTTAGAGATTTGCTTTTCCTGCATCATGGAGAGGCCATTGATTCTCTCCTCCTCATTTTAAATGTGAAGAAATTGAAGCTCTGAGAAGTAATTTGTTCAAGGTCAAACAGGGAGTAAATATAACTCACAGTTTGAAACTCATTTACATAAGATTCTCCTCATAGGTAAAACTTATTACTCAATGAGGGGCAGAATTGGCAAGAATAAGAGAGAGAAGAGAGATCCTGATTTTCTGACTTACAAGTTCAAAAAAGAAGACACAGAGTTTCAGATTCATTTCAGGTTCCTGAAAGGAGAAAAATTGTCTGTGAAGAAGCCAACATATGGAGGATATAGCACTTCAATCACACTCCCATCCCTGGTTAATCTCTACAATAATAGTAGAGATTTTGTAGAATTCTCTTTTGGGACTCCCTGGGATAACTGACACTCTTTCCCTTCTTCCCTCCCTCCCTTTCCCTCCCTCCCTCCTTCCCTCCCTCCTTCCCTCTCTCTCTCTCTCTCTCTCCCTCCCTCTCTCTC
>JAJPUD010007292.1:17360-58188 GCA_023553655.1 Myrmecobius fasciatus
CTCTCTCTCTCTCTCTCTCTCTCTCTCTCTCTCTCTCTCTCTCTCTCTTGCTCTCTCCCTCTTTTTCCTTTTTCTCTGTCTCTGTCTCTTTCTGTCTCTCTGTCTGTCTCTGTCTCCCTCTTTTTCCTCTCTCTGTCTCTCTCTCTGTCTTTTAAAATTTTTTGCTCTTTCTTATTCACTCTTTATTTTCTGGCATAATCTCATCTGTGTGACTTCTTTGATTTCTGTTTGCTCTCATCTTGATTAAGTGGATTTGTTTGCCATCTGTAGCATGTGCTCATTATGTAATTAACATTTTGTGGAAAAGACATTAAACCTTGGATATACACTTTGGAGCATCCCTTCCCCATTAAGGAACAGGAATTAGGAACTCAAACCAAAAAAGTATTTTCCCCAGACTAACAAAATTTAGAGAGACAGCAGATAGATACTGCCCCTTTTTGAGTAGAGAAGAGGGATCAGTCTCTGGTCCTAATCTCCTGAAAGGAATCAACGTATCCCTTGGAGAAAAGTGGGTGGAGAAGTCTCCAAAAGTGTCTACATGAATTTCAGCCAAAGGAGGATGATGAAAATTTTAGAGCTCAGAGGGACTATATACAACATGGAAAGGTCAGAGCCCAGAGGGTATATAGAGCACAGAATGTCCAAAGTGGGAGGGGCCATAGAACATAGAATGTCTGAGCTGGGAAGAGGGTTTGTAGAACACGCAAATATCAGTAAGACAGTTTCCCTCTCTGTAAAACGAAGGTGTTGGACCACATAATCTCTAAGGCCTCTTCCAGCTTTCCTCTTCCTTCATGAAGTAGGGAGAGAAAGATATCATCCCTATTTTTGAGATGAGGTCACTGACATTCAGGGACTTGATGTGTCTTGCCCAAGTTACATAGTTAGCAAATGTCTGAGATCAGACTGAAAGTCAAATTTTAGAGCTAAAAACAGGGATCTTTCTCTTTTTTTCCTGAATATTTTATTTTTCCAATTACATGTAAAAGTAGTTTTCAACATCATTTTTGTAAGATTTTGAGTTGCTCTTTTTTTCCCTTCCCTGTCCCCTCTCCAAGATAGCAAGCAATCTGATATAGGTCATACATGTAGAGTCATTTTTTTATTAAAGCTTTTTTTTCATTTTATTAAAGCTTTTTATTTGCAAAACATATGTATGGATAATTTTTCAACACTGACCCTTACAAAGCTTTCTGTTACTAATTTTTCCCCTCTATCCCCCACCTCTCCCCTAGATGGCAGGATATCCACTACATGTTAATTATTTTAAAATACTTGACAAATTGAATATGTGTATACATATTTTTACAGTTATCTTGTTGTGCAAGAAAAATCATATCTACAAGAAAAAAATCAGAGAAAGGAAACCCAATGCAAGCAAACATCAATAGAGAGCATGAAAATGTTATGTTGTGGTCCACATTTCACATCCCTCTCTCTGGGTGTATATGGCTTTCTTCACTGAACAAGTAGAACTGGTTTGGGACGTTTCATTGTTGAAGAGAGTCATGTTCATCAGAATTGATTATTATATAATATTGTTGTTGCCGTGTATAATGATCTCCTAGTTCTGCTCATTTCACTCAGCATCAGTCCATGCAAGTCTCTTCAGGCCTCTCTGAAATCGTCCTGCTGGTCGTTTCTTACAGAACAATAATATTCCATAACATTCATATACCATAATTTATTCAGCCATTCTCCAATTGATGGGCATCCATTCAATTTCCAGTTTCTAGCCACTACAAAAAGGGCTGCCACAAACATTTTTGCACATGTGGGGCTCTTTCCTTCCTTCATTATCTCTTTGGTAGATATATATGCATTTTCATATTTGTCATGCTGTACAAAAAGAAAATCAGAACAAAAGGGGAAAAACCATGAGAAAGAAAAAACAAACAAAAAAGGTGAAAATACTGGATGAGGATATATGTATATATCTCCAAGTTCAAGTGCCCATTCCATGGCATTGACCTGCCTTCTTTCCTAATGTACATATCTATAATTCAGTAAACATAATAGTACCTGGATACAAAAAGGCCTGTTTCAGTAAACTTTTCCCACAGGCACTGAGCCCAGAGTACAGTGGAGTTTGCCTGAAGCTGCCTGGCATCTTGTTGGTAGCCTGGCGTGATCCCCAGGGCTTTAGCTTTTTCCCTTCCATATTCCCTCCCCCTCCTGGAGGAGAAACGGCACGACGCCTAACCAGACACCCTGAGATGAGTGAGAGAGTGAGTCACAGCTCATTCAGACGCCTTTGGGAAGAAAAATCTCCACTTTGTCTCAGCCCTTTAAGCACTTGCTATAAATTTGAGAAATGAATGTGAGCAAGGCAAGCTAGAAGCAGACACACCTTATGATAATGGACTTGTATTTAATAGAGCTTTTAAAAACCAGCTTTTGTTCCAAAACTCATCCAAATCACAAGTGCTGCAGGGAGCAAAGCTGGTCTGGGTGTATTCAAGGTCTTATAGAAATGTAATTCCTCCAATGGCCTCTGATGGGAAAAGGACAGTATAATATAGGGCAGCCATTGGTCAAGTATAGAACCAAAAAATATCTGAATTGGGAGAGGTCTCGGGATATAGACTATCAGAACTGGGAAGAGCCTAAGAACATAAGAAGGGCTTAGAGAGTCCTTAGAACATGGGATGTCAAAGTTTAAATGGATCTTGGAACATAGAATGTCTGATTTGGGGGAGGGAGCCTTAGAACATGAAAATATCAGATCTAGGTGGGGCTATAGACCAGAGAATGTCAGAGCTAGGAGGGTTCATATAATATAGAGAAAAAATGTTAAAGTTTAGAGAGTCCTTAGAAAGTGGGATGTCAAAGCTTAAATGGACCTTGGAGTATAGAAATATATATATAATATATACATACATATATTTTATATATGTAAAATATCAGAACTTGGTGGGACCACAGAACATGAAAATGTCAGATCTAGGTGGGGCTATAGACCAGAGAATGTCAGAGCTGGGAGGGTCCATATAATATAGAGAAAAAAATGTTAAAGCTTAGAGAGTCCTTAGAAAGTGGGATGTCAAAGCTTAAGTGGACCTTGGAACATCAAATGTCTGAGTAAGGTGTGGTGGTGGCTTAGAACATGAAAATATAACTTGGCTGGACCATAGAACATGAAAATGTCAGATCTATGTGGGGCTAGAATGTCAGAGCTGGAAGGAACCATGAAACCTAAAATGACAGAGCTGGTATTAGAGGGGAATTAGAACAGGGAATGTCAGAGCTAGGAGGGAGCTTAGAACAGGGGATGAAAGCTTAAAAGCAATGTAAAACCCATTTTTCAAACTCTCCCATTTTGCAGAAGAAAAAAAATAAGAGCCAATGGTTTACCCAAAGCCACATAGTTCTCTTTTAAAAATTAAAAAAAAATCAGTGGAGGTTCTGTTCAATAGTCTCAATTAATCTTTTAAGCTCAAATCAGATTGTTATTGTTGCTGTTGTTGTTACTGTAGGTTAACTACAATCAGCATATTTTGCAGGAACATGTCTCTGGATATAAAGTGATTATTTCTCTGAGGAAAGTGACATGAAATGAGAATTAGTGACAGGTAATCAGTGCCATTCTTGCCTCCCTGAAAGATTCCTGTGAATTAGAGCTGGAATGGATTCTGACTGTCTAACCCAACCTTCCTCAATTTGAAGAAGAGGTAAAATGAGGCCCAAAGAACAGAAGGGCCTTGGTTAGGGTCACAAAGTAAATTAGGGGCATCATAGAAACTAGGCTTTTTGATCCCCAGGTTACTCATCCTTGTCCGGTAGCATCACTGATTTAGTACTGGAAGGGATCTCTGATATCATCCAATCTAACTCCCTTCATGTTACAGATGATTGTATTATTGTCAAGAAAATCCCAAATGGAATCATCTGGTCGAAGACACTTCCTAGCTTGTGACCCTGGGCAAGTCACTTAACCCCAATTGCCTTAGCAAAAAGCAAAAAAACAAACAAAAAAAAAAACCAAAAAAAAAAAAATCCATTAAAAAATACTGAATAAAGGGATTCAGAACTAAGTTCAAATCTTTCTACTATATTACATGCCTTGCAAGCACCAAGGCTGGTCAAATAATAACATTCTCTCCTGTATGACTCTGATTTCAAGTTTCCCCACTACACTGTGTGCCTTCCTGTCTCTGGACTCTGTTTCCTCCTTTGTAAAATGAGGGGGAGGAAAGTCAGACCAGGTGACCACTAAAGTGCTTTGCAGCTACAAGTCTCTGACCCAATGAATGGATTTGAGTTTAAGAAATAACTCCCCAAAGTGAAGAGTAGTTAAATTGATTAGCTACCAACTTGGATTACCTCTGCTGAATGCCTAAACTCAAATTCATTTTCTTTCCACACTTATATTCTGTGACTATCTTTCCCAAGGGACTGTCGGTGGAAACTAAGGAAATATGAACCATTTAACATTAACTTAGATATTTTCCAAAGTGGAAGCCAAGAGTTACAACAGATTTCAAAAAGAAGTACGAAGCCAAATTGAATTATGTTTAGATCTCACATTGGGCTATAAAACCATTTCCAGATTTTTTTTGGGGGGGGATGTAAGGGGTTGGACTCATTATAATTCCTCCTATTAGTTTCTCTATGTGAGGAAGTTCTTCTACAATTGTAAATCAACTTCTCATCTTAATTACCTAGAGCTAGAAGAGACATTGAAAACCCTACTTTACAATTTAGGAAATTAAGGTTCAGGAAAATATAGTGACATGTACACAGGTAGTACACATCAGAGTTATGTTTAGAATCCTGGTCTTCTAACTAGACACTTGCCCAAGGTCACACTTATTAGGTATCAATAGTGTGACTTGAATTCAGGTATTTCTTGCTCTTTATCCACTACCCCATACTGGTTCTCTTTTTTCCTTGAATGAAAACATACAACAACAGGTAATAACATAATAGAAATGGAATAAGAATTATAGTTAATAAGAGAATGACATTTTTCTTTCATTATGTCATTTGACCTGCATAGCACACTATGCCAGGAAGACTCTACAGGAGCTGTCTTCCTATAACAAATGGGGAAACTAATGTTCAGTGAAAAGAATGTGATTTTCCCAAAGTCACAAGCTGAGTAAAATGGGGGATCCTCAGGTATTCAGAGAAGGGGTCGTCTTGACCTCCCAATTTCAGCAGAACTGGAAGGAACAAAGAGCAGAGCAATATGAAATGGCACTTAGGAATGTTTGTTTAATGTGGCCATATCTTGGGATGATCAGTCAAAATTTTGGAAAGTGTTGCCTTAAGAAGGGACAACTTAGCTGTTTTCTGAGATAAATCCTATGACCTAAAGCTATCTTTTCTTTACTAAGCAAATAAGTGAATTTTGTTATTCAGTCCTCTTAGCTGCTTTGACTCTTTGTGATCCCCAGTTGGGGTTTTCTTGGCAAAGATACTGGAGAGGTTTCCATTTTCTTCTCTAGCTCATTTTACAGATGAGGAAAGTGAGGTAACTAGAGTGAAGTGACTTGGCCAGCTAGAAATTATCTGAAGGCAGATTTGAACTTAGAAAGATGAGGCTTCCTGTCTCTAGGCCCAGTGATCTATCCACTATGGTGCCACCTAACTGCCCAAATTAGGGAATAGCCTATGGAAAATAGTCCACTCGGGTCATCGATTTAGAGCTACAAGAAAAATTAGAAGTTATCAATTCCACCCTCCTCATTTTACTATGAAGGAAATTTGAGTCCAGAGAAGATTACTACAGATAAAAAGGGAAGTATGATATGGTAGAAAGATGCTGCTTCTGGAGTCAAAGGATCTGGATGCAAACTATATTCTTGATGATTATCTCTATGATTTTGTGCCAGTTACTTTACCTTTTGGGGTCTTGGTTTACTCATTTGTAAAATGAGTGAGTTGAATTGGATGGTCTCTGAGACCTCTTCTAGTTCTAGACCAGATCCTAAGAATAAGAACACATGTAGGAGAATTGGAACTTTAGACCAGTTTCAACCTTCATTTCCCCCTTCCTTTATTTATTTATTTATTTATTTATTTATTTTTGCTGAGGCAATTGGGGTGAAGTGACTTGCCCAGGGTCACACAGCTGTTATGTGTCTGAGACCAGATTTGAACTCAGGTCCTCCTGACTTCAGGGCTGGTGCTCTATCCACTGCGCCACCTAGCTGCCCCCCTTCCTTTATTTTCTAAAAGAAATTGAAAGCATTCCTGTCTCACCTTCCTACTACTCCCCCAACTGAATTATTTAAAAAAGGAAAACTGATTTTCTATGATACATGTTATCCAGCAAAACAAATTCCCATCTGAGTCATGACTAACATGAATGTCTCTGCCTCCATTTTAAGTCCATCCCCTCTCTAATAAGGATTGAGGTCCTCTGGGGTCCTCCAGGGTCTTTGGGATCATTGCATTGATCCTTATTCTAAAATCTTCCAAAGCTGTTTTTCTTTATAAGGTTGCAGTCATTTTTATAAATTATCCTCCTTATTCTGCTCATGTTGCCCTGTGACAGTCAAAAGGGATCATCCTCACTGTAACACACAAAAAATTTCTGGATTCCCTTCAACAAGACCATGAATACTAGAGTCTCAGTGTTTATAGACAAAGGTAGTAGAAGAGTTGCCCAGATTTTTTTTAACAGGATGAAATTTATTTATATTTAATACATATTGCTTTATAGCACAATTAAGGTTTTTTAATTAAAGCTTTTTATTTTCAAAACATATGCATGTATAATTTTTCTACGTTGACCCTTGCAAAACCTTGTGTTCCAAATTTCCCTTTTCTTCTCCCTACCCCCTCCCATAGATAGCAGATAATTAAATATATGTTAAACATGCTAAAAAGTATTTTAAATCCAATATATGTATCCATATTTATACAATTCTCTTGCTCCACAAGAAAAATCAAATCAAAAAGGGAAAAAATGAGAAGAAAAACAAAATGCAAGCAAACAACAACAAAAAGAGTGAAAATGCCATGTTGTGATCCACGCTCAGTTCCCACAGTCCTCTCTCTGGCTGTAGATGGCTCTCTTCATCACAAGATCATTGGAACTGGCCTCAATCATCTCATTGTTGGAAAGAATCACATCCATCAGAATTGATCATCATATAATCTTGTTGTTGCCATGTATAATGATCTCCTAATTCTAATTTCACTTATCATCAGTTCATTTAAATCTCTCCAGGCCTCTCTGAAATCATCTTGCTCATTATTTCTTATAGAACAATAACATGTCATTCATAGGCCATAACTTATTCGGCCATTCTCCAATTGATGGGCATCCATTCAGTTTCCAGTCTCTAGCCACTACAAAAAAGGGCTGCCACAAACATTCTTGTGCATGTGGGGCCCTTTCCTTCCTTTAAGATCTCTTGGGATATAAGCCCAGTAGAAACACTGCTGGGTCAAAGGGTATGCACAGTTTGATAACTTTTTGAGCATAGTTCCAAATTACTCTCTAGAATGGCTGGATCCATTCACAATTCCACCAACAATGTGTTAGTGTCCCAGTTTTGCCACATGTCTTCCCCCCTCCACATTTGCTATCTTTTCCAATCTTAGCCAATCTGAGAGGTGTGTAGTGGTATCTCAGAGCTGTCTTAATTTGCATTTCTCTGATCAATAGTGATTTAGAGCAACTTTTCATATGTCTAGAAATGGTTTCAATTTCTTCATCTGAAGGTTGTCTGTTCATATCCTTTGACCATTTATTTGTCAATTGGAAAATGACTTGAAATTTGAGCCAATTCTCTCTATATTTTAGAAATGAGTTCTTTATCAGAACTCTTAAATGTAAAAATGTTTTTCCAATTTATTGCTTCCCCTCTAATCTTGTCTGCATTAGTTTTGTTTGTACAAAAACTTTTAAACTTAATATAATCAAAAATTTCTATTTGGTGTTCAATAATGAATTCCAATTCTTCTTTGGTCACAAATTCCTTCCTTCTCCATAGATCTGAGAGGTAAACTATCCTATATTCTTCTAATTTGCTTATACTATCACTCTTTATGCCTACATCATGAACCCATTTCGACCTTATCTTGGTATATGGTTTTAGGTGCCTAGTTTCTGCCATACTAGTTTCCAATTCTCCCAGAAGCTTTTGTCAAATAGTGGCTTCTTATCCTAAAATCTGGATCTTTGGGTTTGTCAAACACTAGATTGCTATAGTTATTGACTATTTTATCCTGTGAACCTAACCCATTCCATTGATCGACTACTCTATTTCTTAGCCAGTACCAAATGGTCTTGATGACCACTGCTTTATAATATAGTTTTAGGTCTGGCACAGGTAGGCCAGACATTGCTTTATTCATCTTGTTGGGAGAGAAAAATCAGAATAAAAATGAAAAACCATGGAAGAGAAAAAAACAGAAAAAAGAAGTGACCATAGCATGTGTTGAGTCACAGTCTCCTTAGTTCTTTTTCTGGATGCTGATGGCATTTTCTGTCCAAAATCTATTGGGATTGCTTTGGATCACTGGACCACTGAGAAGAACCAAGTCTGTCATAGTTGATCATCCCATATCCTTGTTGTTACTGTGTACAATGTATTTCTGGTTCTGCTTGTTTCCCTCAGTATCAGTTCATGTAAATCTTTCCAGGCCTTTCTCAAATCAGCTTGTTCATCATTTTTATAGAACAATAATATTCCATTACCTTCATATACCACAACTTGTTCAGCCATTCCCCAATTGATGGACATTGAGTAGCCCAGATTCTTGAGGCACAAACTTGATCTCCAGTTCTTACTGAATTCCTCACCCCTTCTCCCTGTATAAGTATTTTTTGACATTTTTTGATATTCCATTGCTTAACTTGGAACTTTACAAATAATATCCTTCCACTGGCTAAACTCACCTTCTCTTGTTTTTATTGCCAAAAAAAGCATTATTGTGCCTCTGTGGGTCAGGTACTGGGAGGAAAAGTAGGAGAAAAAGACTTCTGGTGTAATAGAGAATACTGGATTCTGAGTCAGAGGATTAAAGTCCTACTGTGTGCTACTTCTGTGACCTTACACAAGTCATCCCTCCTCTTTGAGTCTCAGTTTCTTCACATTTAAAATTTGTTATCCTGCCTCTGGACCTAGGTGAGTCTGGAGAAAAAAGTGAGATTGGTGACTTTGCACAGCCCTCACTCACTCAAATTCAATTTACTTGCAAGTCATAGCATGATCCTCTCCAAGAATGAAGGACAACAACAAGAACAAGAGTAGAATCCACTTTGTTCTATATATGTTCTCAGTTTCTACTACTAGGCTTTTGTGATATATTTTAATAAATAGCACTGACCTTTGTTGAATAAAAGGGAAAAGAATCCCCAATTGGTTTGGCATCTGTCTCATAGGGTTGTTGCCAGGATCAAATGAAATAACACTTGCAAAAAGTGCTTAGCTCAGGCTCTGGCACATATTAGGTGCTACAGAAATGCTTATTCCCTTCTATTGTTGTTCTTGTTGGAGGAAGGGCAGTTGTGTCCTTGCTCTGACAGGACACTGTCTCTCACCATAGTCCTTTGTTTCAGGAGTGACAATTCTGCAAGTTTTGAGGGCACTGTGATTTCCTTTAGCATCTGATTTTTGGCTTTCCCTTGGATTAGTGGTACCTGTGCACCCTCTACAGGCATTAAGGGGGATTTGCCAAACTTGGAAAATAATGAGTTAAGTCCTATTCAGTGAGGAATGAGTTACTCACTGACTTCAGGCTGTTTCCCCATCTGTAAATAAAAATAGTTATAACTATATCACAAGATCCTTGTGAGACACAAATTAAATAGTCCATAGAAAGCAATTTGTAAACATTACTGTGTCATATTTAGTCCATTTTTATTGTGCATCAAAATATTTACTGCCAACTTTTTGTGGTAGCAATTAAACTTCTAAATAAAATAGGTGACCATAATAAAAGGATTGACTGAACAAATTGTTGTATATGAATATAATGTACTATTACACTATAATAAATGACACACTCTATTGGGGTCTGTATCCCAAAGAGATCATAAAAAGGGAAAGGATCTATATGTACAAAAATATTTATATCAGCTCTTTTTGTAGTGGCAAAGAACTGGAAACTGAGGAGCTGCCCATTAGTTGGAGAATGGCTGAACAAGTTATGGTATATGAATGTAATGGAATATTATTGTTCTATAAGAAATGATCAGGAGGATGATTTTAGAGAGGCCTGGAGAGACTTACATGAACTGATACTGAATGAAGTGAGTAGAACCAAGAGAACACTGTATATGGTTACAGCAAAATTATACAATGATCAATTGTGATAGATGTGGCTCTTTTCAACAATGAGGTGATTCAGGCCAGTTCCAATGGTCTTGTGATGGAGAGAGCCAGCTGCATCCAGAGAGGGAACTGTGGGAACTGAGTATGGATCACAACATAGTATTTTCACCTTTGTTGTTGTTGTTTGCTTGATTTTTTTTCTTTCTCATTTAGTTCCTTTTTGATCTGATTTTTCTTCTGCAGCATGATAATTGTGGAAATATGTATAAAAGAATTGCACATGTTTAACCTATATATTGGATTACTTCCTGTCTAGGGGAGGGAGGAGATGGAGAGGGAGGGAGAAAAATAGGGAACACAAGGTTTTGCAAGGGTGAATGTTGAAAACTATCTTCGCATGCATTTTGAAATAAAAAGCTATTATTACAAAAGAAAAAAAAGAAATGGCATGATGAAGAAGACAACACTAGTGGGAGGAACATGCTACTATTATTACCTCATTTTACAGTTGAAGAAACTAAGGCAATCAGGAGTTAAATAACTTTATTAAATTTAAGGTAGTTTAAATAACTAGTTGAAAACAAGGGACGAGGCAGCTAAACTCAGATTAGATGTAAAGAATAAGCTCCATGCAAGTCTTTCCATTATTTTCATTAAATGAATATTTTGGGTCTACAGCTGGAGTTGAATGTGCTGATAGATGTGTGGACTGTGTCCACTTTGGTTTAGGTTTGAATGTTTGTAGTTGTTGCTACAATGTGAAGGGAGGGGCTAAATGGCAAAGTATTATATATTGGGAAATAGTGCTAAAGTCAGAAGCAAAAGGCATAAATAAAAGAGAATAGTTATGAGTCAGTGCTCTTTTTAGTTCTTGTCGTCCTTGCAGCAAGAGCACTTGGCTGACTGAATTCTGAATACATTGACAACTTTGTCATACAGAGATGTATTTGATGAGGATTAGAGAGAATACATGTTTTTGAGGAAATTTCTAGGTCAATACAAAGACACAAATTCAACAAATGACTTTAACAGGTTGGAAATACAATCCAAAAGAAAATAAATTTAGAGTTGTAAGGAACAATAATAATTACCTAAACCACTGATTTTCAGTTTATAGATGAGGAAACTGAGGCCCTTAAAGGTGGATGGACTTGCCCAAAATTACATAAGTAATAAGGAATGGAATTGAAATTTGAACCTCAGAACTCTGACACCAAATACAACAGTTTTTCTTTTCTTTTTTTTTAATTTAATGGTATTCTCTTTTTCCAAATATATGCAAAGATAGTCTTAATATTCACCTTCACAAAACTTTGTGTTCTAATTTTTTCTCCCTCTCTCCCCTTTCCTCTCCTCAAGGCATGAAGCAATCCAATATAAGTTATATAAGTTAAATGTGCAATTCTTCTTAACATATTTTCATATTTATCATGCTGTGCAAGAAAAATCAGATCAAAAGGGAAAAAATATAAGAAAGAAAAAAAAAGCAAATATACAAACAACAACAACAACAACAAAAGTGAAAATATTATGCTTTGATCCACATTCAGTTCTCTCTCTGGATGTGTATGACACATTCCATCACTAGCTTATTGTTATTGTCTTAAATAACCTCATTGTACAAGAGGCTTTCTTTAATAGCTCTAAAGGTGTAAGAAACACAATCTTTCCTATAAATAGGATGAACATAAATTATATTTACTAGGTACATATAGGTTTACCCTGACACTAGACCATTAAGGCTTCCGAACTCCAGATTTAATAGAAAAGAAGGTCTTAAGGGGAAAAAGGAATAAGGGAACAAAGGTGAAGGTGCTATTGAGCACCTCTCCCACTCAATAGATTTGCATCAGAAGAACCAAAGAAGAGACAAAAGGAGAGAGAAATGAGGAAGAGACTCCTTAAAAGGTCAGTCTTGAAGTCCTTCCCAAGGTTTTATCAACTCATGTGTCATTTTCATTCTACTTATTCTACTTCATACTTTCATTCGTACCCATTCTATTTTCATTTCACTCTTCAGTTTTCAGAGGGCTAGAGGGGGATCTTTTGCATTCTACATTTTCTACTGGATGTGAGACCCAGGGAAGGTGCCCAATTCCCTTTTTCAATGGACAAGTCACTTTTGAATCATGAAAGAATTACTGGTGAATAAAGTCTCTGAGTCACCTTGGTCATGTGACTAGTTGAAACTTACATTCTAACTAAGTTGGGGAGGGTAAACTAATATATTCTCTTTATTCATAACATCCAGAAAGGGGATCTTAGCCCGGAGTCTATAAATTTATTTTTTAAAAATCCTGATAATGGCATTTCAATATAATTGTATTCATTTTTAGTCTTATTTATTTTACTTTACACATTTAAAAACAATTAGCTGAAAAGAGGGTGATTTTTGTATTCTGCCAAAAAGGAACATGATGGAAAATAAAGGTTAAGAATCTCTGAGCTAAACAGGTAGGACCTGATGTTCTATCCCACATCTAGCATGCTGTAATAAATATGCACTGAATTGGAAATCAGAAGAAGCATTTAAATTCCTACTTTGATATTAATAGATGCTATGTGACTTTGGGCAAGTGATGTGGTCACTTTGGAACTCAGTTTACTCATTTGTTATAAAAAAAAAAAGGTTGGTAAATGGTGGATCACAATCCCATATGGGATCTCATAACTGAATATGGAAGGGAGGGGAAATAAAAGATAATAAATCAAAAAGCAAATAGAAATTAACTTTTTATCATTTCATATAAACTTTGATTTTAATTATGTATATTTTGTCACCTGCCAGTAGAAATCATGCTTTTTGAATGAATTAAATATTAAAACATTTCTTAATCACTTACTATTACCAATCAGAGCAGCTAAGTGCCACAATGGATGGGCCTAGAGTCAGAAAAAATTCATTTTGTGAGTACAAATGTGACCTCAGACACTTACTAGTTGGGTGACTCTGGGCACGTTGCTTAATCCTGTTTGCCTCAGCTTTCTAATCTGGAAAATAAACTAGAGAAAGAAATAACAAACCACTCTAGCATCCTTGACAAGAAAATTTCAAAGGATGTCACAAAGAGTTGGACATGATTGAAACAACTGAACAACCACAATCAATTTTTCAAGTACCCTGCTAAGTGCTAGAGATGCAAATAGAAAGCAAAGATAGTCTCTGTCCTTAAGGTGCCACCACCTAGCAAGTTAAGAGAAGGATAAATCGGGCTATGGAGGAGAAAAATCTAAACACAGCTTCTAGGAGCAATGGGATATTTGATTTAGTTAGCATTACATAAATAGAAGGGTGGGGAAAGCATCTCTAGAATTGTCCATCTCTGGCCATTCTACAAAGTAAGAAAGGAAACTGAAGTCAAAAGGACCCAAAAGTTCTTTAAACTAGCTGCTGTGCAGAAGCTGGGGAAACCAGGGGTCCCTAGCCCCCATCTGCCCAGTAGGATTCCCATTTCCTTCCCATCCAGGGCCATCTTCTGTTACCAGGGAGTAGTGGCTGAAATGGAGTTTGATTGGGGTCAGCCTAGAATAATGGGGGAAGTGGGATGGTTACTAAACTCACAGGGTAGATCTGGGGTGCAAGTTCTTGAGATGAAGCATTAAGACCACCATAGTCTCTGCTGTAGTTATTGAGGCTGATGATGAGAATTTGTTAGAGGGAGTGAAGTGAAATACCTGGAGATCTTTGTCTTGATAGCGCAACACCTTCCACAGAACAAGCAATAAATTGCTATTAATTGAAGGTTTGTTGTTAAAAAGGAACAATCAGACAGGAGGAGAGCTAGGAGAAAAGGGTACCCTGGGAGCTAAGGGAGAGTCCAGGAAGAGGGCAGGTAGATTGAAGAAAATCAGACAGATAGGAGGAGAGCTAGGAGAAAGGGGTGCCCTGGGAGCTAAGGGAGAGTCCAGGAGAAGGGCTGGTGGATTGAAGAAAAAAAGGAACCTAGGAAAAAATTATCTTTAAAAAGGGAGGGCATTTATCACATAAGGTCATAGATATACAGCTGGGATAGATCCCAGAAATCTCTTCACCTTCGAGACCTTAATTTCAGCTCCTCATTCTACACTACTATAAGTGATGAAGTTGCCTCCTCATTGGAAAGATCATATGATCTTTGATCTAGGATTTAGAAGGAATCTCAGAATTCATCCAGCCCAATCCCCTCATTTTACAGATGAAGAAACCCAAGGAGATTTTAATAGTTTACTGTAGTAAGAAGCTACTGTATCCATAGCTCCTTATAACTAGTGATGAATTATTGTAGAATTGAATTGGATTTCCTTGTCTATAAAAATGGAAGAGGAGATGAGCTTAATGGCTTCTAAGGTCCTCTATGGCTTGAGATCTGGGATTTGATCAACTTGAATTGGTCATAGAATAAGTGCCTGAGGACTTGGGGAAAGGTAAGTGAAGTTCTGGAGTAGCTGCTGATGGGAATATGAATAAAGCTGGGATGTCTAGTGGCCACCTGGTCAGCTTGAACTTGAGGCAGACTTGGTGGTTGGCCAAGTTTTTCTCAGTTTTTCAGTGTTTCACCTGCTGTAGCCTGGGGAGCTGTGACTCCAGCATGGGTCATTCATTTTACCTTTGCTTCCTAAAAATCCCCATAAATCATATGGACAAGCACTCAAGGTCAGTCAGGGAGTCTGGGAGTAAAAGTGAAAGAACATTTATCTTTGAATGATAACACGTCTCTCTTATGGCTGACTTTCAATAAGAAGGGGATAACAATTCATAGGTTTCAGTCAAAGAGAAGCAGCTCATACACTTTCAATGTTCATCTGATTTACCCCACATGCCCAACATACACACACATTAAAAATAGGAGAGATAGGTATTATCTCCTTGAATAGGGCTTATAATTACAGAACTGGCTATGTCGATGTCCCTGAAAACATTAAAGTTACCTAGAGTATAATTATAAACATGTTGCTAAGAGACAGGGGCCAGATAACAATACAATTCAGATCATGGTAAGTGGCCAGTGGAAGTGTCTCCAACTGATTACTTAAGAAAGGGAGAATGGATATTAGCAAGTGCTGGGACATAATTAGGAGGACCATGACTTGATATTTTGGGCTTTTTTGGAAGAATTAAATTCTGACCCAACGAACGCTTGGCATTCAGGTACAATTACACTGTGTGAGAGTCACAAGATCCCTGAAGTGGGCATGTCTTTGTGTCAAATCCCTGTATATTCCAGTTTCTTAAACTATGGTTCATGACCCATATAGGATCTTATAAATTAATGTGGGGGTTGTAAAATTAGATTTATTATCAGTAAATGTTTGATTTTATATACCTGTATACTCAGGATCATATAAAAATTTCTCAGTTGAAAAGGGATTGCAAGTGGAAAAAGTTTAAGAAGCCCTGCTGTATACTAACCAGCAGTGAGTCAGTTTAGAAGCAATCAACATGTATTACTGTTTTCCCTTCCCTAGGAAAATTTTGTTCTTTGACATAAGACTATTAGAATGAAAACTTCATTAAGGCCATATTTTTTTTATGAAGACTAAAATTAGTTTTAACTAAACTTTTGATATTTCCTCCAGTACACAATGGGCACTTAATAAGTGTTGAATGGATGAGTGAAAAAGTCATATCAGCAGTTGGAACTTGCCCTATAGTATATTATGGGGATAAGCTTTCTGAGAAAGTGAGAGTCTAAGATGATAAGGTATTGGAAGATGCTTCTAGCTCTATCTTAGATAAGGAGATTAACTGAAATTCTGCCCCATCACCCTAAGGGCATGTTGGAGAGCAAAGACATAACAAACCCATCCCATAAAGTCAATGTGCACCCTGTCCTTCAAAACCAGGATTATCAAGGGATTTCACTGCATTAGGAAAGAAGTTATGCATCTAAAAACCATTTCCCTCTGTGGGAAAACTTCATTGCATTGTCTGAATCTAGCTCAGCATGGCTAAGAGATCAGGCTTGTTGCTTAGAGACCAGATTTGTTTAATTCAGAATGTCCAGGTTATTCTGACCCCAAAAAGCCTTCTGGGGATATGAAGGTTGATAAAAAGAAGTAGGAGTTTCATTCTTACATTCTAGGCAATCTACATGGCTAATTTGGAAACTACCTCCATATTGATCAATATGTATTATTTTCTTGTTCCTTTGAATCTTACATAATGTGTAAGTCATAGAGGTTGAGGGGGAGCACCTATTTAGGCTCTTCCCTCTTCTGGAGGACTTAATGAATTTCTTCCTAAAATTCTTTTTCAGTTCTGGGTTGTTCTTGACTGATACCTCTCTCTTCCTGCCCAGTAGTCATTGGGTTCTAGCTGACTTCAGGAATGATATTGTCATATTTCCCTTGGGTTGAGTTAAGGAGGGAGGCTCCCATCAACTTCTCCTCCATTATGATTTCTCTGAAAGTCTATCATACCCTATTGACTTCAGGAAGCTTTCATCCACACATCTTTCTTATTGAAACCGTAAGTCTGCCTTCCATATTTCCTCTATTGATAGTTTCTCACCTCAGTACCATGGTTGTTCACAAAGAGAAAGGAAAAGTAGAGAAACTGTTATTTGTTCTCGTCCTGCTACCTTCTGTCTCAGTCAGTGTCTTTTCTTTTTTTTTATTAAAGATTTTTATTTTCAAAACATATGCATAATTTTCAGCATTCATCCTTGCAAAACCTTGTGCTCCAAATTCCCCCCTTTCTCTACCTCCTCTTCTAGACGGCAAGTAATCCAATATATGTTAAAGATGTGC
Organism: Myrmecobius fasciatus; assembly: GCA_023553655.1. NCBI lineage: Eukaryota > Metazoa > Chordata > Mammalia > Dasyuromorphia > Myrmecobiidae > Myrmecobius > Myrmecobius fasciatus. Next base: position 34,328 of record JAJPUD010007292.1, read on the forward strand.
AATTTTTCCATATATATTTCTACAATTATCTTGCTAAACAAGAAAAATTAGATCAAAAAGGAAAAAAAATGAGAAAGAAAACAAAATGCAAGCAAACAACAACAAAAAAGTGAAAATGCTATGTTGTGATCCACACTCACTCCCCACAGTTCCTTCTGTAGGTGCAGATGGCTCTCTTCATCACAAAACCATTGAAATTGGCTCAAATCATCTCTGTCATTGTCTTTTCAAAGATTATCTCTGGCATATAGAATCTACTCCCTCCTCATATCCTTTCTTTTCCTCCAAGGCTTAGTTTATTTACTTTTTTTGTGATGCCTTTCCTGACTACATCTGAAACTTTCCCATGAAAGAAGGGACGATGGAAAATAATTGTGGTCAGTAGTCAATAAACATTTGTTAAGAGCCTACTATATGATGGATATTATGCTAAGCATTGGGGATACAGATATGAAAAAGAAAGCTTTCAAACAGCTGACAATCTAAAGAAAAGACAGATCACAGAAGGAAACTGAAAAAAAGGAGTGGGAACCTGGCTTCAGATCACAGTGAAGAAATCAAAGAAATCTCGGTGTCATTCTGATGGGAAATGAGAAGAGTCCCTTCCTTAATGGAGATTTTGGAATTCATGACTCTGCCCTCTAATCCAAGGGGGAGAAGTAGTGATGAGGTAGATATAAATACCAAGGCTGATTCAATTTTGCAGGATGATGGGGTTTCCCAATGATGGGGTTCCTGGGGCACAGTAGAGAAGTTAGAGAAATCCCAAAGCAGTGCATTCATCAGGTAGAGAATAAGGTGGAAAAAGCAAAGATATAAATAAAAAAAATAAAGGTATAAATGAAAATTTGAAGATTAAGCAATCACAGAACTTGAATCTTGTGAGGGATATTGGTATTCATCCAGTTTAGGAATTTTTAACCTAGGATCTAGGGATCTGTGGTTAGATTTCAGGGTATCCATGAACTTGGATGAGAAACAATTCATAATATTCTTACTGACGTCTAAAAAAAGCCAAGATATCCTTCAATTATTTAAAGATATCATTTTGAGAAGTCAGTGGGCTTTATTAGACTGACAAAGGAGTCTATTAGATGAAAAATAAGGTTGGTTTTTTTTCCTGAGGCAATTGGGGTTAAGTGACTTCCCCAGGGTCACACAGCTAGGAAGTGTTGAGTGTCTGACACCAGATTTGCACTCAGGTCCTCCTGATTTCAGGGCTGGTACTCTACCCACTGTACCACCTAGCTACTCAAAAAATAAGTTTCTTAATGTCTAGTCTAGTCAAGGGCTTCTTAAACTTTTTCCACTCATGATCCCTTTTCACCTGAGAAATTCTTACAGAACTCCAAGTATATAGGTATATAAGATAGGTGTACAAATAAAACATTTGCTGGTAATAAATCATAATTTCCTGATTTCCACATTCAGTTATATGGCTTCATATGAGATCACACCTCATAGTTTAAGAAACTTAGGTCTAATCTAATTCATATCTGAAAGAAATCTCCAAAGATTTTCAATCTTTGTATACCTACTATTTCATGCAGAGTGATTGCTTAGTAAAATATTTGTTGATATGAATCAATTTGAAGCTATTTGTTTGCTGAGAATGAAAAAAACAAGAGAAAAAACATGGAAAACTATCTGATTCACACAAGAATCTTTCTGTCCTGTTTCCTCATTATATGGATTATGTGCACTGATCAACACTGTCATCTGAGAACAAGAACATCTGACAGAGGAAACATCCTGATAATTTTTTTTAAATTTTATTTTATTTGCATAACATATGTGTGGGTAATTCTTCAACAATAACACTTACATAGCTTTCCATTAGAAATTTTTCCCCCCAACTTCCCTACCCCTCCCCTAGATGGCAGGATATCCACTACATGTTAATTATGTTAAAATATTGGCAAATCGAATATATGTATACATATTTCCAAACTTATCTTTGTTGTGCAAGAAAAATCTTATCTACACAAATGATATATCAGATAAAGGAAACACAATGTAAGCAAACATCAATCAAGGAATATGAGAATGTTATGTTGTGGTCCACATTTCGCATCCCTCTCTCTGGGTGTATATGGCTTTCTTCAGTGAACAATTGGAGGTGGTTTGAAACATATCATTGTTGAAGAGAGCCATGTCCATCAGAATTGATCGTCATATAGTACTGTTGTTGCCGTGTATAATGATCTCCTGGTTCTGCTCATTTCACTCAGCATCAGTTCACGTAAGTCTCTCCAGGTCTCTCTGAAGTCATCTTGCTGGTCATTTCTTACAGAACAATAATATTCCATAATATTCATATACCATAATTTATTCAGCCATTCTCCAATTGAAGGGCATCTATTCAATTTCCAGTTTCTAGCCACTACAAAAAGGGCTGCCACAAACATTCTTGCACATGTGGGGCCTTTTCCTTTCTTTATGATTTCTTTGGGATATAAACCCAATAGAAATGCTGCTGGGTCAAAGGGTATGCACAGTTTGATAACTTTTTGAGCATAGCTCCAAATTGTTCTCCAGAATGGCTGTATCCGTTCACAGCTCCACCAACAATGCAATCCTGATAATTTTTTAACAGCATTATAAGGTTAACAAAACATTTTCCTCACAGTAATTATGAAAGAAAGTAGGACATGTATTGATGTTATGGTTTTATTTTTAATAGCATTATAAGACTTTTATTTTTAATATTTTAATAACCTTGTAAGGTTAACAAAACACTTTCCTCACAAAACTATGAAAGAAAGTTGGGCAGTATTGATGTTATAGTTTTATTTAAAAATTATTGATATCTTTTTTTAATCACCTTTAATTCCTAATATACTCTTTCATCTCCCATTCCCAGAAAACCATCCTTTAGATCAAAACAAAGAATTAAAAGGAAAGATAAAAAGAGTATTATCATTTAAAAGATGAGAATATTGAGGCTGAAAGAAGTCATAGGATCATAGAGATGATGAGATGTTAGGGGCATGTAGTTCAACCTCTTCATTTTCCAGATGAGGAAACAGACACCCAGAGAAGGAACTTGCCCCAAAATCACAAAGCATATAAGAAGTAGAGATTGGATTTTTATTCAAGTCCTGTAAATTTATCTTCAGTGAACTTTTTGTCAAACCACACTGCCATCATCACCAAGGTAGTAATTGTTAGGGTCAGAATTCCAGACTCTAGGCCCAATGTTCTTTCTGTTATAACACCCTGCAACTTCATCCCTTCTCATTGTTGTTTGTCTTTTGTTCTCAAAGAGGGCCAAAACATCAGGGAGGTGATTCCATGACATGCAAGTGAATTGGATTTACATGAGAGAGGACTGGGCAAGGGCATCTGTCTCACTTTCCCTTCCAAAGCCATCTGGGTCCAGTGGCCAGATACAGATCAGGACAACTGAAGGTGATTCTGGATGCAATGGGAAACTTTTTTTAAGCTAAGGTCTTCAACAAGTCTCAGTTTGACTGAGGCCACACCCATTCAATGAGTAAGGTTAGGTAGCAATTAGGTTTAGGTAGCAATTAAGTCAAAGAATCAATTTTTCACCTAATATTCTGGAAGATATGAATGATTCATTTAATCACATCAAGTTAGCAAGCTATAACTTTGCTATCCTCAGTAGTACAATCTTCCATGACTTCTCTAAAGGACTTATAATGAAAAACCTATCCATACTCAAAGAAGTAAGTAAAAGCATCCTCTCTTTCAAAAAAAAAAAGAGGAATCAAGAAAAATTTCTTGGTGCAATTTTAGCTGAAGGAATCCAAGAAGTTTGGAACTAGAGATGAGGAAGGAGAGAATTACAGGCATAAGGGACAGCCAATGACAATATTATGCTTTATATACTTACACACATGCAAATATATGCATACACATGTGTATATACATGTTCACATATAGATTGTGTATACACATACTATGTATACATATATTGTACATAACACACACATAGTAGGTGAGTTCCTTGAGAATAGAAATTCTTTCATTGTTTTTGCTGAAACTAAATACTTATAGAAATCAATAATACCATCTGAGAGATACTTAAAATGATCAAGATTAACAGGAAACTCAATAGTGGAAGCAACAGCCCCATATTCAGCAAACAAGAAATCCAAGAGTCGTACTCCTTAAAAGGCACATGAAAATGGTAGGTAAGCTTCTACTATTTAAAGATAGTCAAATCATATGCTCGAGAACAACTCATCTTGAGACCACAGGTTTGAATGTCTATGGGCTCTTGAAAGAATAATCTACAATACTCATCATTGTTGATGATGATCATTTGGGTATTGGGTAGGATTGATCTCTTCTGACCCTTTCTATTATCCTAATGATTGACGTAATTTTCCCAATCATCTTGGGCTACTGAAATAATGGTAAGCTCTTTGAGGATAACAGCAGCTTTGAGCTTGGGGCAAGTATGATATCTTGGCTATTTAGTGAGGCAGTGTGACAGTCTTCCAGTGAGAAATCATTTCATTTGATACTGAGATTTGTTAAGCTATTCAGAACTTGCTTTGTATAGGTTTTGGGGGGAGAAAGGCATTTTCTTGTTTGAATCATAGTGAGAAGTATAGTGCAATGAATATAAGACTTTTTTTTAATTAAAACTTTTTGTTTTTCAAAACATATGCTTGGACAATTCTTGAATGTTAGCCCTTGCAAAACCTTGTGTTCCAATTCCCTCCCTTGCCCTCTGCCCTCCCCTAGATGGCAAGTAGTACAATATATGCTAAATATGGTAGAAATATATGTTAAATCCAAGATATACATACATATTTATACAATTATCATGCTGCACAAGAAAAACCCAAATCAAACCTGTAAAAAAAAGAGAAGCAAAATAAAATGCAAGCAAACAAAAAACAAAAAGAGTGAGAATGCTATGCTGTGAACCACACTTAGTTCCCACAGTCCTCTCTGGTTGTGGATGGCTCTCTTCATCACTGGACAATTGGAACTGGTTTGAATCATCTCATTGTTTCAGAGAGTCATGTCTATCAGAATTTATCATCACATAAGCTTGTTGTTGCTGTGTATAATGATCTCCTGGTCCAGCTCATTTTACTTAGCATCAGTTCATGTAAGGAAGACAAGACTTTGATAGATTTTCTTTCTTCAGCTAAAGATAGTGCAAGAGAGCAAGGCAGCTTTGCCACTGCCAGATTTTCTCCCAAGTGGAGTATTTCATCCAATTTCACAGTCTTTCATCAATTGCCTTTCCTCTACTCAATCAACTCCCTCATCAAAAGCCCTTAGTCACCAAGTTTCATCATTTGTCAACTTCTCTATTCTTGTAGTTTTTTCCAGCTCCATAGGATTATGTCAAAAAGACAGGTCCATAAACTTCCAATGTCTTGAATTATACCTTTTGATACTGATATTCTTGGAGTTCCTCAAACATGACACTCTTATCTTTTGTCTCTGGGCTTTTATATTTGCTGGGACTGCTCTACTGTCTTCCTTCCAGATTCAGCTCAATTTCAAATCTTGAAAATACCTTGATGCATACTGCATATGGACGTCTAGGTGGTGCAGTGGATAGAGCACTGGACCTGGAGTCAAAAAGACTCCTTTACAAGAATTGAAATCTGGCTTCACATACTTACTAGCTGTGTGAACCTGGACAAATCACTTAACACTATTTGCCCTAGTTTCCTCATCTGGAAAATGAGTCGGAGAAGAAAATGGCAACTCACTTCAGTACTTTTGCCAAGAAAACAGTTGAGAAAACTGAAAAATGTCTAAATAGCAAGTATGTTGCATATAACTTTAATGTATATGTACTCCAATTTTGCATGTCTCTCCCAATAAAATGTATGCTCCTTGAGGATAAAGAGAGTCCTTTGCCTTTGAGTGTATCCCTACTGTCCTACATACAGTAAACATTTAATAACTATTTATTGACTGATTATAAGCAGCTTCTTTCCCCAGCTTCTCATATCTCCCTCCTGATCTTTGACTTCTTCAGTCACAGACCTCTGGTATTTTGATCTATCTTCTAATCCCTCAAAACAGGACCCTGATGAGCAGCAATGCACCTCTAATTTAAAGGTTGAGTTTAAAGTCCCAAATCCATATTTGTTAGATATGATTTTAAGAAATGATGTTAAACATAATTACAATTATTTTTATATGCTACAAATAATCTACATACCATAGATCTGGGGTCCTACCATAGTTCTTTGATTCAGAATTTCTCATCAATAATCTTCAAAGTCCTGAAAATATTCATATTCAAAATATCTGTTGGGAAATGCATCTTTACCATTAGTCAATACCTTTTCCTTTGAAGAGCTATCCTTTCTCTGATCCTCCTAAAAATCTGAGAGTATGATTTCCCCCCTCAGGTTCTCTTAGCACAATCTGTGATTTTTTCTTCTAGATACTATGGTTTACACAAGATGTCCTTTTCCTGTCTCTTTCAACAAATAAAATGTGAATATCAGAAAGCAAAAGAATTGGGTGTGTAAGGAAAGACATCATTTCACAGCCAAGTTTATGGTTTATTACAAGCCCAAGGATATAGAATTTTATTCCTGACTATGACCAGGGATTTTGTGTATGTGTGTGTGTGTGTATGTGTGTGTGTGTGTGTGTGTGTGTTTGTGTTGGGTGAGACATAACAGTTAAAGGTGAACGGAACTATTCCCTTTTACTCTATTCCAATCCATTTAAATCTGCGTATTTATTAAACTTGCCAAGCACGAAGTTCTGTTCTAGGACTTGGGGATATAAATAAAATAGCAATCAATCAACAAACATTCATTAAGTACTTCAAATGTCAGACAATAAGTTAGGTGGTAGGGATGAAAATGCTAATATGAAAATAGTTCCTGCTATGATGGAATACTATTGTTATAAGAAATGATGAACAGGTTGCTTTCAAACAAACAAATAAAAAACCCTGGAAAGACTTATATGAACTGATGCAGTGAAATGAATAGAACCAGGAGGACACTGTACACAAAAATAGCAACACTATTTGATGATTATCTGTGAAGGACTTAGATATTCTCAGCAATAAAATGATCCAAGACAATTCCAAAAGGCTTACGATGAAAATTGCTATCCATTTCCAGAAAAAAAGGACAATTTGGAATCTGAATGCAGATCAAATAATGCTTTTAAAAAACTCTACTATTTTTGGTCTGTATTTTCTTTCACAAAATGACTAATAAGGAAATGTTTTACATGAGTGCACAAAATATAACACATTTCTTGTCTTACCAAAGAGGATGGAGGGGAAGAGGGAGGAAGAGAATTTGAAACTCAAAATTTTAAAAATGTTAATTTTTTACATGTAATTGAAAATTTATTTTTAAAAAAGAAAAGAGTTCCATCACTCAAGTATTTTATAGTCTATCTGAAGGACACAACAAACACAGATATGTAGGCAAATAAAAATAGATATATGAGTATTTGGTGGAGTTGGAATTAGCAGTCAGGGGATTAGGAAAAACCTAGTTGAAGTCCTTTCAAGTTAGGGACTACACTCACAGATAACCACCAGTTACTGTCATTGTGTTTAATACATATTACCCAACTTCATGCCCCTCCTGCTTGAAAGAGCCTCATTTACCCAGCCTGTATCTGTGACTAAAATGGGATAATTACTTATTATATTAGTATATTAAACGAACTGAAACAGAGAACAAAGATGATCATAGGTTTAGTGCTTTTTGTACTTTTCCTTTTAGAGAGATGTAAACTGAGACCCATAGAGGTTAAGTAATTTACTGGGGTTTCATCTGTAATTTAACCAGGATTCAAAATGCTCACTCACAATTCTGCACTCTTCCACTGCCTCTTGATCACATTGACAAGTGACAGGTTCAGGACAGAAGACTACATGGGAAATTTACACTGAAGATTTCATCAGAATGTCCCACCTGCCTACCCAATGTTTGTTCTACCCATCAGTCAACAACATTTCACAAATATCACCTCTCTGTTGGACACTACCCTAGGTGTTATTGAATCAATATGTTATGCTTTTTTTTTTCCAACTGTAGCAGTCCCAAGTAAGTAAAAGAGGAAGATAAGAAACAACTCTGAATCTTAGGAACAATATACCAAATGCAATTATAATTTCAAAAGTATCTGCTTGAATTGAACAGAATCTCAGTTAGGAGAGGTGAGGGAATTATTTTGTTCCACTATTGTGGAAACAGAGCAAGAATGAAGGGGAGTGACCTGCCCAAGATCACAAAGCTAGCTGTTGGATGAGGAAGAGCTGGAAGCCATGTCTCCTCACTTTCCAGACCCCTATACAATCTATCACTCCATGACTTGGGAGTAAACTAAAACTGCTGAGATTTTAGATTTCCATTTTGGGATTGATAGTCACCTTGCTTTTCTTCCTGAGTCAGTCAATCAATCAAACCAACCCATCATCGACCATTTATTAGGCACTTATTATATACCAAGAGCTGTGTTAACTTCTAGGGACACAAAATAGAAATGTCCTCAAGAAGCATAGATTTTATTGAATAGTGGATGTTTAATAAATATTTGCTGTACTGAATCATTGAATTGCAGGTGAATATTCCAGTGTCAAAAGTCAAGAATCTCTGAAGTGGTTTATGGAATAGTTGGTGTTCCTTCCAGAGTAAGCCATACCTCTCAAAGAATCTACCAAGTACCCTTTTGTGTACCCCTGAACACCATCAGTGTTGGATCACAGCCTCTAGAAACCCTAATGTTACTCAACAATGATGAGATTGCAGATTCTGAGCAAGGACAGGAATAGAACTGGCATCAAAGGTAAATGCCTACCCAGGCACTATTTGAGGGCCACTGAAAGATTCTAAATGTGCCAGACTCTCTTGTACAGTGTTTTGGCTTAGATCCATCCTTACCTCTTGCTTGGCCCAAAGGAAGAGGTCGAATGCTTGGTCCTTCCAATACTAGTAGTTTCTGCAGTTGATGCTGATTCCCAAGTCTCCAAGGTTAAAATTTCTTTGCTTAGTCATTAATAACAGCTCACATTTATATGATGCTTTAGAGTTTGCCAAATGATATCTGTGCATTAATTTATTGGATTTTCATTTGAGTTAAACAGAGACAGGGATCTGACTTTTTTCCCTGAGGCAATTGGGGTTAAGTGACTTGCCCAGGGTCACACAGCTAGGCAGTATTAAGTGTCTGAGACCAGATTTGAATTCAGGTCCTCCTGTCTTCAGGGCTGCTATAAATATTTTTGTACATATAGGTTCTTTCCTTTTTTCTTTATCTCTTTGGTGTACAGATCTAGCATTGATTAGTCAAAGGGTATTTGTGGTTTTGTAGTTCTTTGGAACATGATTAAAAATACGAGCAAGCATTTGAACTCAGGTCCCCAGGCTCCAAATATATCCTACATACCACTATACCTCATTGGCTCTAATAGAGAGTCATTGAAAAAAAATTTTGAATAACATGGAGATGAAGTCAAAAAAGTAGGACCTGAGAAAGGAATCCTTGTCTCCTGGAAATACAGCAGGGGAGAAGAGCCTTCCTTTGAATCAGAATATGGTGTTCTGGCTAGGAGCAGGGCATTAAAGGATGAGTTCAAATACTAAATATTTCTGCAGCTAAGTATTGTGTGACCTTAAGCAAGTGGTTTCACATCTTCTTGCCCCAATTTCTTTATAAAAAGGAATGATGGTTAAAAGGGTCTCCCAAGACTCTTCTAGATTAAATACAGATATTTGAATGTACATCTATCACATTAATAGCATAGTTTTTCAGATGGGGAAAAAAGAGGTATATTTCTTTCTATAAAGATCATCTGGGAGAAGGGAGTCAAGTCCTAATGTTAAAGTATCCTAGAATCCCAGAGCTAGGAAACTAATACAGCATACTAGATAGGACCATGGACAAATAACTGGACTCAGGTGCTGGATCCTACTCTAAGGTCAATCGTTATGCAATTGTGGGACAGAAGGATGTCTCTGAGGATCAGTTTCTTTTTCTGTTACCAAAGGAGTTGAGTGAGACAAAGTCTAAGGTGCCTTCCTACTCTAACAGTCTCTGAGGTAGAAGCAATCCAGTATAATTATATCTTTGACAAGTAGGCTTCCCAACTCTCCACAAATATCTCCAAGTGACATTAGGTCTAAAAGTTTCCATCCTGAGCATTACCATGTTGACATGGCCTATCTCTACTCCCCAGGCCCTGACTTTCATAAACTTTGTTTTGTTGAATTTGAAATAAGACCAACTCACTTCCTAGCAAAGAGCTGGCTGCTGATAGAACACTTACGGGACATGACAGGGAGATGACAAGAAATGGGTCAAGGCTATTAAAAACTTGCCAGGAAATAGGGTATCTAGTAGCCTCTTAAGGTGAAGGCTTGATATTTTTCATTGTACTGCCAAATCAACATTCCAAATGGTTCTTGGGAAACATATAAGCCTCCATTTCCAAACGTTTTTTCATTTATTCCCCAGAGAAAAACTAAAGCAAAATTAAAAAAAAATACATTTATATTGTCCTCTATATGATAGTAAGATAGTATGGCTGATAGTGGATAGAGAACTGCCTTCAACTGGAAGAACCAGGAGAGAAGCCCCTTCTCTGACACATACTAGCCGCGTGACCCTGGACGAGTTACAAACTCTCAGTCTAAAGAAATTATCTAAGATTATATCTTGCCAATAAGTTGTCAACTTGCATTGGAAGAAGTTTCCTTACTTGAGAGTTCTCTAAAAAATGAAAACCCAGGTATAATCCTTATTTTTCATATATTTATTTTGCAATTTTTTAGGAGACTGATATTTGATTTGGTTATACATGGAGTACTCAATTACATGTCTCCTTCTCTTAATGGAGATCAGCAACTATTACACAATTTACCATCTTAGAGCAGTTTTCAAATGCTATGGGGACACATCCCACTGGAATATCAGGTAGAGCAAAGAAAAGGCAAAAAATATAGACTTTCTGAGTATAAACATCAATTTTTTTTCACTGAAAAAATTCACATAAAATTAGAACAACAACAAAAAATTAACATGGTGCATTTGCTCCAGGAGCTCAGCATTAATGGAACCCAGTGGTAAGAGAGTCTGCACAAATGAAGACAAATTTAAGTAGGTGTGTGTGTGTGTGTGTGTATGTGTTTTGCGTTTGTGTGTGTGTATGTGTGCATGTTTGCGAACTCAACAAGGCCATGGTCTGTCACCAGTACTATCCTTCATTGTAAACTCATGATACACATGAATTGTCTTATTTTGACGCTTGCTGCATTTGGACATGAAGCATGTAAATTCTAAGATTAAAAAAATCTTATTATGTTTTGTCCACGGATGAATAAAGAATACTCCAAGATGTCAAAGAAAGCAGCACAAATTTAGTAACTATTCACAGCATCTTATCTGTGTGAAATGAGTTTTCTGAGGTAACTTATAAAGACAGAATATTGATCTTGATTAAAGCATGAAAAAGAATGAGTGTTAATATTAACAACAATATCATGTTTTGAGAAATTTTGCTTCCCCAAACCAGCTCATAAGTCACATTAATTATCTTATTAGCCCCATGATTTTTCACAAATTATAAACCTGAAAATTGTAAAGAATTTTTATCAAGTATCTAGGGTGGTTAATGTTTTGTGAATGAGCTGAAGCCCTTGCAAAGCAAGATGAAATCAACTCTGAAACGCTCACATTCTTATTATCTTCTACCCGTGTCCCCACCCAGGACCCTTCTCTCCCTCTGATTGAAGAGAATGGAAGACAAGACTTTAGAAATTTCTTTCATGATCCTCCACCATATAAGGAGGATTTTTTTTTAGAGAATTTTCCTCATCATTTCCCACCCAGATGTTTTTCTGGACTTTGTGATCTCCAGAAAGTCATCATTCTGCAGAGTGAAATCAACCCTGAAATTCTCACCTGCTCAGATCATCTCTCTCTCCAGCTGTAGTATTTCATTGTGCCCTTCCCCTTCCATTTGCCAGGTAACCCATCACCCTCTCCTGCTTTATAGCTGCTTCTTATGAGCTGTCTTCTCCTGTTAGATTATAACCTCGTTGAAGACAGAGACTGTCACATGTTTTTCTTTGTCTCCTCAGTGCTGATACAGTGTCTGGTACATAATAGATGCTTAATGAATGTTTATTTTTACTCTGATTTTGCTTCTAGTGTTTTGCTGATTGTTTAGATTTAAGAAAGTGATTAAAATGTTAATAATGCAGATTAAACTTAAAAGTGTCTTCTATGATCATTTGTTTCCCAGAAAGCTGGTTCTTAAACATTCTGTTTACACCACAAAGCTCTGACAATAGTTACACTGTCCAGAGGTCATTGTCATTTCTCCCCCAAAGATAAGATGATGGGACAACTTTGCTAGATCATAGAACAAAATCACTGGGCCAAAGAATATTTGCCAAAAAAAATCATCTTAACTACTTCCTCTGACTAATATGATTTACTTGTGGAGAGAACTAAGACGCAAAATTGAGAAAACAAAATCTGAGATCTGAGATCTGACAGTTCCCTTGTGAATAGCTATTTTTGTTAATAATATTTTATTTTTCCAAATGTATGCAAAGATAGTTTTTGACTTTAACCTTTGTAAAACTTTGTGTTACATGTAACATTCTCATTTTTCATTGTTGTTCACCTGCATTTTGTATTCTTACTCATTTACTTTCTTTTTTTGACATGATTTCTCTTGTGCAGCAAGAGAATTGTATAAATATGTTTATACATATTGGATTTAACATATATTTTAAACATGTTTAACATGAATTGTTTGCCATCTAGGGGAGAGAGTGAGGGAAAGGAAGAGAAAATCTGAAACACAAGGCTATGCAACGGTCAATGTTGTCAAATTATCCACGCATATGTTTTGAAAATAAAAAGCTTTATAAAAACATTGTGTTACAAATATTTCTCTTTTTCTCCCTTCCCCTCTCCCCAAGACAGCAAGCAACCTGATATAGGTTAAACATGTGCAATTCTTCTAGTTATATTTCTATATTCATCATGCTGCAAAATAAAAATCAGAACAAAAGGGAAAAATAGAGAAAAAAAGTAAGTAAGCAAACAAACAATAACAACAAAGAGGTGAAAATACTATGCTTTGATCTACATTCAGACTCATAGTTCTTCTTTCTGGATGTGGATGGCACTTTCAATCACGAGTCTATTGGAATTGGCTTTGAATCACTTTGCAATTGGCTATTTCATAGAGACAATCTAGGCCTTTTTTTTCCCCTAGACTATTTAAAAGCTTCTTCTGCATCAACATAGGAATCAAATACACATGCCATATTCACCCTACAACTTTCCCAAGTGCTGCCTGAACCAGATTAAAATAAAATTGGGAAACATTTAACATGATAAATAAAAATACAATGAAAGATAGATAAAATACATTTTACAACTGCCAATATGCAGTTTAAAGGAATCCCTTATGTATGGATGAGAATGTTTTTCTCAATTTGAATTTGACCCTATTGAGATCTTTAATGTGATGCTCCAAATCAGCTTATGTCACATTAATTATATTATTATCACCATGATATTTTTTACACATTATAAACCTGAAAATTGTAAAGAATTTTTATCAAGTATCTAGAGTGGTTAAGTAAGGTTTAGTGAATGAGCAGAAGCCCTTGCAAAGCAAGATGAAAACAACTCAAACTCTCATATCCTTAGTACCTTCTGCCCCCAGGACCCATCTTTCCCTCTGATTGAAGAGAATGAAAAACAGACTTTGGAGATTTCCCCCATGATCCTCTACCATGTAAGGAGAGGTTTTAGGGAATTTTTTTTGCTTCATCATTTCCCACCCAACTGCTTTCTTGGATTTCATGATCTCCAAAAACTCATGCATTCAGCATCACGGAAGAAAACACCAGAGAAAAACCCATTTCAACAGTGTTCATACCTTTCTCAAAAGTCTAAACAAAGACATGACCCATTGGCGATGCTGTTTCTTCTACAAGAATATATACAATACACTTCTGGCATTCACTCTCTCTCTACAGGCAAAATATTGGTGCTGTCTCTTGTAAAACAAGGAAAATTATCCCTATTTTTTGGTATGAACTAGGAGTTAATTCTGGCCCAATTCCACATTCATTTCAATAGGTTACTAGTTAATTCTGTGCTCAATTCAATAAGCAATTATTATCTCCCTCCCTCTGTTTTTTATTTATTCCTTCTTTTCTCCCTCCCTCCGTCCCTTGTTTTCTTCCTTTTGTGCAAGGTTCTTATTTTGTCCAAGACATTCTGTTTATTTGTCAGGGACAGAAAATGAAATGATTCCTGCTGCAAAGAAATTCACATCCCAGGTGGAAAAATAACAGAGTTAAAATATAAGGTATTATTAGGTGATCTATATGAAGTAACTTTGGATTGATTATGGTACTATAACTGCCACATCACTAGTGCTTTGAAGATTATACAGTACAACCCATATATTAGTTCATTTTGACTTTATGAGCCTGTCAGAAAATTTCTTCAATTATTGTTATCCCCATTTAAAATTTTCATCCATGGTACCTGCTCTATAATTTGCTTTAAAGAGTTCATGGGGACAGCCAGATGGCTCAGTAGATAGAGCACTAGCATTAGAGTCAAGAGGACTTGAGTTCAAATCCAGGTTCAGATAGTCAACACTTATTGAGTGTGACTCTGTGCAAGTCACTTAACCCCAATTACTTCACCCCCCAAAAAAAGAAAATAAAAAAAAGAAAAAAGAGTTAATAGGTATATGTGTGTGCTATTATTGCCCAAGGTCACATAGCCAGAATGTGTCACAGGAAGGACTTGAACCCAGGTCTTTTTTAATATTTCATTTTTCCCAAATTAAATGTAAATTTTTGAACATTAATTTTTCAAAATTTTGAGTTCTACATCCTTCCTCTCCCTTTCCTTCATTCTCTCCCTTTTCCCTGAGATGGCAAGTAATTGAATATAAGTTATACATGTATAATCATGCAAAACATATGACCCCGTATCTTTTTTTTCCTTTTTTGTGAGACAATTGGGGTTACATTGCTACTCAGTGTTGTGTCTGAGATCAGATTTGAACTCAGGACCTCCTGACTCCAGAGCTGGTGCTCTATTCATTGTATCACCTAGCTGTCTCCTGAACTAAAGTCATTCTCTGGGCATTAGGTTGTACAACAGGAGAAAACTAAGACTCCGAAGAGTTTAAATGACTTATTAAAGACCACCTAGTTAGCAAGCATAAAAGGCAGGATGGAACATAGCTCTTCTAAATCTACATAAAGGGCTCTCTGCATTGGGAGAGAGACTTTTCTTGCTTGGGGGAAAGCTAAATCAATATTAGCTCAGCCCTGGTTCTTGTCCCTATTTTGACCTCCCATGAGAGAAATGGAAATGGAAGGATAAAAAATATGGATTCTCGAGTAACTTATGTTTAAATCTCATCTCCAATACTAATTGACTGTGTGATCCTGCCCCCCTTCACCAACCTCATTTTCCTTATGTGAAAAATGGAGGTAATAACACTTATACATCATATCTCTGGTTAAAGTTTCTTGTAACTGCTAAAGTACTCTAGGTATATGAGTTATTATCCCCATGATGCTGCTGAATCTCATGTCCAATATGGTAAAATAGACAACATACAAGGTTCATATCAAGGAAACGAACAAGGATCTTAGTTCTCCCCTTTGTTATCTATATGAT
The DNA here is from genome assembly GCA_023553655.1 of Myrmecobius fasciatus. Lineage (NCBI taxonomy): Eukaryota > Metazoa > Chordata > Mammalia > Dasyuromorphia > Myrmecobiidae > Myrmecobius > Myrmecobius fasciatus. The sequence goes on from JAJPUD010007292.1 coordinate 49,991, forward strand.
CTTGGGCAAATGGTTTTATTTCTTGGCCCTTTTCCTCCTCTCTAAGGTCACTGGGCCATACAATCTCTAGGGCCTCTTTCAATTCACAATCTCTGCCGTTATGATCCTCTAACTAAATGACCTTTGGTGTCCTTTGTGGCTCAAAATCTATGATCCTGTCACTTTACATGAGCACATCTGCTTGCTTGGCAGCTGGATTTATGTCACTTCCCCACAGATCAATGAACAAAGTTATATCAGTGAATGTATCTGTCATTGCCTACTATGATGTTAACGTACACGTGAGTGACACCTTGTCTAAGGCGAGCCTCCAAGGTAGCATCTTGTTCTCCTACACTGATGTTCTCGTTAAATCAATGAGCATTAAATGCAAAGGGAAGCTCATTTATATTCCCTACACTCTCAGTCACTTGTGTGACCATAAAGATGTGCTTAGCTCTAGAAAATTGTCTGTGAAAGCCCTCCTGTTCTCTGCTTATATTCTCATCAGTGAGCCCCTCAATGCAAACATAGATCATTCTTTCTCATGAAGGCTTTTACAGAGATAAAAAAGGAGGCATGGGGCTTAGCATGTCTTATGTCTTCTTGGGATCTTTTACTGGGGATAGATGGTAATAAAAAATATTGACCATGACATTTTTCTTTCTTTTGAAATCTTTTCTCCTCTGAGGTATCTTAAAAATTGGTCACTGAACAACTTCTAACAATATGTCACCTCTAGCTGGGATTTTTTTCTGTCTGTTTTGTTCAAATTCAGACACTTTTAAACAACTTTATGTATAAATTGTCATTACCATTTATCCTTTTACTGTATACCTAGTCTTCTTCCCTTCCTTTTCTTTTCCTCTCCCTTACTTCCTTTCATCTCTCTCTTCCTTATTCCTTCTTTTCCTTTCTTCTCCCTTCCTCCTTTCCTCCTTTTCCTTTCTTTCTTTTTCCTCCCTCCCTTCCCTTTCCCCTTCCTTTCTCCCTGCCTTCCTCCCTCACTTATTCTTGCACCTTTTTCCTTCCTCCTTTCCACTGAAAAAGAGGAGTCCTAGTGCCTTTTTACCATTGTCTTTGCTGATAAGAAATCACTATGGATACATTACTTCTCCCATCTGTTAGTTGACTTCTTTCTAATTGCATCTATCAGTTTTCTCTGAACAATACAGTATAACTTGACAAGTTTTCTGAAGGTTCATTTTTCTCAACTGATTTTTGCTTATAGACTTCCATACTCCTGCATCAAATGACCTTGGACTCTAAATTTCACAGTCACATTATTCTTCTTGGCAAAGAGATTAAGGATTTGTTGTTTGGGACAATTTCAAGGTTATTTTAACCTCTCCCATGGGCCAAATTGTTTCAAATTGGTTATAGTTTTTAGAAATAAAATTAGCCAGATTTACACAAATAGAGACTTTAGAACAAAAAGGTTATCCAATCCAACCTTCCCATTTTACAAAATGGGAACCCAAGATTAAGAAAATTTCACCGGCTTGTCAATCAATGATCACCAAAGGCATTTGTCACAAGGACAAATGAACCCATGTCTATTGACTCCTAAGCCAGGGGCACTTTCTACTATATAATCAATGTTTTGTTACCTTTGTCTTTGTTATTGATAACTTATTTTTTGTTTTTATTTTTTTCCTGAGGCAATTGGGGTTAAGTAACTTGTTCAGAGTCACCTAGGAAGTATTAAGTGTCAGAGGTTGGATTTGAATTCAGATCCACCTAGCTTCAGGGCCAATTCTCTATCCACTGAGCCATCTAGTTGCCATGATGGCTTATTTTAACAGGTTGGGTTGCAGTTTCTGTTGTGGGATGAATTTTATTTTCTGTTTATCTTTTCTTCTAACTTGTTTACTTTGATCTTTGTTCTAGCCTCTGGATAATGTAATTGTATATGAAAGTGGCTGGCTGAGTTGGAAATGAATCACATCTGCAATGTTACATCCTCTCTGTTAAAATATAGTCAATTAAAATTTTTTGGAGTTTGTGTATGATGCTAACTCATAGATTCATACATGTAGAGCTGAAAAATTTTAGAGGTTATCACATCCAACCCCTAATCTACATTTTATTGTTAAGGAAACTGAGAAATGGAGAAGGTAAATGATTTGTGCAGTGTCAAGGAGGAAATAAGAAACAGAGATAGAATTTGAAATCATGTCCTCTTGCTCTAAATCCAGTTTGAGATTTTGATCAGTGGTATCTATTAACACCATCTAAACATCTTGTGGAAAATATTCATAATGCTCAGGTGGGAGACTTCAGAATTATCACAAACCTTGCTCCATTACTTTATGCCAAACCATATTTTCTATATAGTTTTTGCCATTCTTCCTTGTTCTCACTTTGAAACTGAAGCTATAAGTTTTATAATTTAAACTGACCTCATTCCTTACTAGGAACCAGAGAGAAATGGTCAGCCCAAAGTTAGAGAGTGAATAACAAACAGTTTTTAAACTCAGGTATTACCTCTTCTTTCTGCCTCCCTTTCTTGATTATCAAGATACATGTTAATGGTTTGGAAAATTTTTTCATTTCTTGAAAACAAATAGAAAAACCAGGTAGTCAAGAGACTAGGAAGTTTTCCAACCCACAGAATAACCGTAGAAAATCTTCCAGGCTCAATGAGAGTGATGTATCATAGTGACTTTTTGACCTCTGGATAAGTAGCCAGAGAGCTTAGTGAGTAGAAGAAGATAGTCTAAGAACAGAGTCCAACAAAACCCACCTCCACAGCTTGCAACCTGACTATGCTCTCTGAAGTAGTCCCAGTGTGGAAGTAGCCTGGGTCACTAAGGTGAAGATGAGTCCAGATTCATCTTACATTACAAAGGAATTAAGAATGCTGTCAGAACTAACTGGACCTGGAAGAAACCATTGGCTTGTACCATCACCATCATCATCCTCATCCTCAGCACTAGGATTTATATCACAATTTAAGTTTGCAAAGCAAATAAATTTTATTTCATTTAATCTTTACAACAACCCTTTATTTTTCAGATAAGTAAACTGAGGCAAGGAGAAGTTAAGTCATGTAATCAGTAAGTATTTGAGTCAGGCTATGCTCTATCCAACTGCCCCTAGGCAGATACAAGAAACTTGACCCAGAGAAGGCATCATACTGGTTGCTATACCACAACTAAAGTGGAAAGAAGTGGGAGACGGATGCATATAGCTCTTAGACATATAGGAAGCCCCATTAAGCCCTTAGGTGGTCAGTGATTCAGTCATTCCCTTGATGCTTCCATCGTCCAGCTTCTTTATGACCTTCACTGGGGTCTGATCTGCCCCTATGTCACTTGTATCTTGGAGAATATAGAGAAAGAGAGTTTGGAAACAAGATGGAGAATGTAAGCTTCCCTTGAGGGAAGGGACTGTTTTACTTTTGTCTTTGTATTCCCAGCATCCCATTCAATTCCTGGCACATAGTAAATGCTTGTTGAATTAAATGGGAATTAAAGTGGTAACACATTCAAGCAGAAGTGCTTAAAAGGACTTACCAGTCATTAGCTTAGCTACACTAACCTATCCTAACCTGGGTATAATCACTGGGAACAACTCCCATATTTTTTCCCTCTGCCCTAGTGAGCCCCTTCATGAGCTGGCAAGTTCTTCCTTCCCACTTTGCTTTAAGGAAGGGTCTCCATTAACTAGTTTTCATTCTCTTACTTCACCACCATACCCTCCCAATCTTTTAATGTATTTATTGTCTTTCCCTATTAGACTGTAGGTTCCTTGGAAGTCAAGGATTATTTTTCTTTTTGCATGTATTTGGATCCCCAGGGCTCAGAAAAATACTTAGCACATAGTAAGTGCTTTATAAATTCTTTACTGACTATATAGCACATAGGTAATCCTGACACAAGGCAGCAAATGTCATTCTGTGGAAGATGTTGACCCAATGAGATGGCTTATAGAGGTCACTGGATATGAATTTACTGTATGTGAACATTGTATCTTGGATTTCGTGTACTATAAGTTAATGAACAGATTTTTATTCAAAGTCTACTTCAGATAGTTACTAGCTATATGACCCTAGGCAAGTCACATAAATGTTCTGTGCTTCAGTTTCCTTAATTGTAAAACAAATGTAGTACCCGCATTTATCTCCCAGTATTTTTATGAAGAGAAAACAAGACAATGTATATAAAGTGACGTGAATCTTAAAGTACTTTATAAATATTGTCAATATTTAAAATGTTACATATTATTATTTGCAGCTAGTTCATATAGTAAATAGACCACCAGACCGGAGTAAGGAAGACCTGATTTCATTTGCAATCTCATACTCTTACTAGCTATATGTCCCTGGGCAAATTCATGCTCTGGAAGAATATCATTCTTAGAGTTCTACTCTTCTGATTGATGATTTTCTTTTCTAGAGAGTGATTTCAGGACAGATCTAGATAGGTTTCATTTAGCACCATCATTTCTGGCCACCTTTACCACAGTTTCCTTGCTAGCCACCTTACCTGTGGTCAAAATCTCTCCTTCTCCCCTTCTTCCACTCCTATCAAGTTCTGGAACCATGGACCATGGTCAAATCAATTCTGCCATGTTTTCTGGATAGAGTGTATCAATTTATTTACCCATGGTTCCATTTTCACAATTTTCTGGACAATGCTTTCCATTTGCAAGTAACTTCTGTTTTCTATCTTAAATCATCACAGTCATGGCAAGATAAATGCATATGCATTCCCTTGATGCTTCTGTTGTTCATCTATTTCCATTGTGTCTGACTCTTCATGACCTCCATTGAGGTTTTATTAGTAAAGATTTTGGAGTGGTTTGCTATTTTCTTCTCCATTTCATTTTATAGGTGAGGAAACTGAGGTAAACAGGGTGAAGTGACTTACCCAGAGTTATACAACTAGTAAGTGTCTGAGGAAAGATTTGAACTTAGGAAGATGAGTCTTTCTGACTGTGGTTCAGGAGCTCTATTCACAGTAGCACCACTTAGCTATTGATGTTAAGTTATTGTATAAATATTATACATCTAGGGTACCACAAGACGAATTAATGGGTATAGATAGTTTAAAAGAACTGTGCTACTATGTATTCCCTGTTGCTGCTCCCCCACCCCACCTCTTTTTAAGCCATTCCATTAGGGTTGTTGAAAGTTTGGAGGGGTCACATAGGACTAAGTATCATTTTGCGTTTTGGTTGCTTCCATAGGTTGCCTTGAACCACAAAATATTTTACTAAATATTTATCATTTGCTGACAAACTCTACTATAATTTCCTAGATGGGAACTTGGGCAAGAGACACAAGATCGGTACAGAAGTTGGACTTGAATGTCTCTAATGGTACTTCCATTCTAAGGCAGGTAGGTGGTGCAGTAAAAAATCTATATTCCAGTCCCACTTCAGACATTTGCTAGCTGTGAGACCATGGGCAAATCACTTAACCCCTGTGTGCCTCAGTTTCCTCAACTATAATATATATCTCCCAGGGTTATTGTAAGGATGAAGTAAAATATCTGTAGAGTACTTACTTAATGCTTTGGCACATAGTAGGTACTTAATAAATATTTCTTCCAGTCCTAAATGGATGATACTATGATTTGACTGTTACAAAAGTTACACAGTGGATAAAATGTTTAATTGGGCATCAGAAGACTTATTAGCGGTAGCAAAACTGGTAGAAAAGAAGCAGTGTTTAGAATCCTGGACCTGGAATTAGAAAGACCTTAGTGTCAAATCCTGATTTGCACTCATTTTCAATGTGCAATCTTAGAAAAGTCATTTTTCCCCCCTAGGATGAATTTCATAAGATTCTTTCCAGCCCTAAATGGACAATCCCATAAAGTACTTAAAACTCTGTTTTCTAATTTATAAAATGGGGGGTAATAATCCTTATCCTATGTGCTTAAAATTTTCAAGTTTTAAATCTTAGAAGAAATTAAATGTTCTTGTTAACAATCACTTGAATTATTTTCATATGGTTAAATTTATCAGAGATATCAGAACATTTTACTGATTCCTAATCCATTTAAAGAAAAATCTTCCTTATGTTTTCTCTTGCTTTCTTCACTTTGTCCAGTCTTATTGGGCTCTTCACATCCATATTCCACCAGTAAAATCTATGAAATAATATTAGCATATGGGCAAGTTCAGAGTAAAGACCTGGTAGCTGATATTTTCAGTCCGTACAGATTTGTTCCAGGAGCTGTCCAGCAACTGGCTTCCATGTTCAAATGACCTCAGTTACCATGTTCTCCTTGTGCTGAATTATTTTGTTCCCAATCTACTCATTCATTTAATTGTTGTCTTTATTAGAGACCATTTGCTCTTTTAAATAGTGTTTGTTGAGCTTGGCAAATTTCTGCTAGTTCTCAGGGTTTGGTTGGTTCCTGGCATTCAGCCACAGCAGATATTCTCAGGGGAGCTGGTGCTGCAGTGGGCAGCAGCTAGGATAAAATGGCAGGCACAAGATGGCAGCATCGGTCCTTGTGATAAAGATAATGCAAATACTTTTCTTGAGAGAGAGCTCAGTGTTTAAAATTTCGCTAAGTAGGATCGAAGTGCCCAAGCAAGGTGAGCTTTCCTGGTGGAAATTTAATCACTTTGCCAGCTCGCCAACACTCCAGTCTTTCCAAAGAAATGTAGAAAAGGAATCTCTCTATACTAAGAACTCTTGAGTGGGAGACAGGAAAACTGGGTACTAACTCCAAAGAGCTAGAAGGGACTTCACTGGCCACATCGTTCACTCTCTCATTTTACAGATGGGGAAACTGATACTTGTGATCAGAAGTCTAGAGTTGTAAGGAACCTCCCAGGAGGTTCAAAGGCATGAAGTGATTGATGTGTTCTGTGTCACAAGTTGGTAAGTATCAAAATCACATCCTCTTAGCCTAAGTCTAGGGTTCTATCCACTATACCACACTGTCACAGATGGTGATCCATTCTCGTTTTTAAGACAGTAACAACACCTTGGAGAGTAATTTAAGGGTTACAATGATAGAAAAGCAATATGTGAGTTTGTGTATATGATGTATGTGTGTATATGTGTATATATGATATATTCTTAGTGTTTAGTCCAGTGTCTGGCAACAAAATAAGCAATTAAAAAAGCCTTGTTGATTGATTGCCTGACTATCATCATTTTACAAATGAACCCAAAAAAAGGGAAATAGCTTGAGGAGGAACATGGATGAGAAGCTAGACTTCTGAAACTCCTCCCCCCTACTCTTTCTATTCAGTGACTCATGTTTTGTCTTTTTCCCCCTTCTTCCTCTTATGGTTATTATGAGATTTATTTCCAAAGGCATGCATGGCTTGTGGGCATTGGAACTATCCATTAATCAGAGGAAACTGGACTGAAAGATCTGTAGTCCAATTCTGTCTCAAACATTTATTAACTGTGACTCTATACAAATTAGCTTATCTCTCTATGCCTCAATTTCCTCCTCTGCAAAAAGAGAAGCTTGTATTCAATAATTTCTGAGGCCTTTTTATTTTTATAGATCTAAATTTATGCCACTCTGGATTAAGAAACATTATTAAATTTTATTTATTGTCTCAGGCACTTTACTAGGTACAGGGGATCTGCTAGGAATAAATTAAAAATCTCTTTTAGTTGACATTCTAGAGGCTGACAACCTAAATACATTAAAGTATTTTTTTTCAGTCATCTCATCTTTGTGACCCCATTTTCTTGGCAAAGATAATAGAGGAGCTTGCCATTTCCTTCTCTAGCTCATTTTACAGATGAAATAATTAAGGCAAACAGAGGTAAGAGACTTGCCAAGGGTCACACAGCTAATAAGTATCTGCTATGCATGCATTATCTATCTATCTATCCATCCATCTATCTATCCATCTATCTATCCAAACATGCATATATTTCTATATGTGCATGTATATGTGCATATATTAAAATACAATACATGCATGTTTCTAATGCATGTATATATGTATATATAAACACACATGCACAGCTATATAAGTGTATTTATAAACATACACAAATATATAAATATACATATGTACACACATGAGTGTATATGGCATATGTATATATATATATATGTATATAAATACAAGCACACATAAATGTGTGTAAATATAAATATACAAAAGATATATACAAATACGTAGGAAACATAAATAAATATTCAGATATAAATTGATAGATAGATGGGATAGATAGATAGATAGATAGATAGATAGATAGATAGATAGATAGATAGATAGATAGA
>JAJPUD010007292.1:58198-82595 GCA_023553655.1 Myrmecobius fasciatus
AGATAGATAGATAGATAGATAGATAGATAGATAGATAGATAGATAGAGATGTGTGATAAAAATGAGTGAGGAACAGTATTGTGTTGTAAATAGCTTTCTATTCTAGGCTTGGATTGGGAAGGCCTTATCCCAAGCTTGCTTCTGACCCATCCTGTCCCAGTGATGTGAATTAAGTCACTTAAATCTTTTAGTTTCCCAAGCAACAGAGCACATGTGAACATCCATTGGTAGGTAGTTTCCTCAGTCACCAAGGATATATATTCATGTATATATATGTGTGTGTGTGTGTGTGTGTGTGTGTATGTGTGTGCTATATAAAATAAATATATGTGCTATGTATAAAATAAATATAATTGTATATATGTATATAATAAATATAAATTAATATAAATATGTATATGTGTATACACACACACACACATACACACACACACACAGTGCCAGGAACACTATAGAAGCGCCTGAGATAAAAAAAGCAGGGCAAAAGCATATTCTCTGTCTTCAAGGAGGCTTCTTTCAAGGAAGGAAAACAACATACAAATAACTCTCTCTATACAGGATCTCTAAACGACACCATAACGGAATTCCTTGTTTTAGTGATATCATAGACTAAGGGCCTATCAATATCTTCAGCTTAGGACCTTATGGGGGGGGGTCTCTCCTATCAATACCTTAGATTTAGGACCTTATTAGGAGGGTCTGTCCTACGTAGTCATGGGCACTTTCAACAATTTTCCAGGGGAAAAGGACACATAGTCAAATGCAATCATAACTTAAAATTCTCTCTAAGGATATAGTTATTGAAACCTTTTCTGGGCTTTGTGGAGGTGACCTTCTACTGTTATTTGATATATCTCTGGTTATGCTTCCTTCTCAAAGGTATAGTGGAAAGTATAGTCAACTGGGAGTAGAGGCCTTGGATTCAAATCCTAACTATAATTTACTGTGTGACTTGGGAAAATTTTCTGTTTTCTCATTTGAAAAATAAAAGATGTTAGTATATATTAGGATTCTTAACTTGGGAATTACAGGGCCTCACCCCCACCTTCCAACCCTCCCTGCGTCTATAGATTTCTAAGACACTATGAATTAGGAAATTTTTGATAAAATTGGTTTCCTTTGTAATTCAAAATACTTGTTTTATGTATTTAAAATGTATTTTATACATTTAAACATTTTATGTATTCTGAGAAGAGATTCATAAGCTTCCTTGTACTTTCCCTCTTGAAGGGCAGATTCTATCTTTTGCTGAGTTTTTGTATCCTCAGATTTTAGCAAAGTTCCTGGTATCTCATAGGTGCTTAATAAATGCTTATTGACTGATTTATTGATTGACAAGACTTCCAAATGGGTCAAATACATAACATAAATTAATAATCCTTCTCTAACTGATTTCTTCAGATTCTCCCATGTATCAAACTCATGATCATATGCTTTCTGTTTTTATAACTTGTCCATTCTACATTTTTCCAGCAGAGTTCAAATCAGTTTATTTCACAAGCACACAATCCACATTAGAACCAAGTTGGATAGATGGAACTGGAGTGAGGGCTTCTAGAACAGCTTTTCAATTGTTTAAAATATCCAGCAAGAGTAAAAAGTGATCTCCACCAACAACTCCCCAATTGACACACCACAGCCTTTGATTCCTGATATATATATCTATATATCTATATATACACACACACATGTATGTATATATATACACATACATGTGTGTGTGTATGTGTGTGTGTGTGTGTGTTTTCATGGACACCTTATCTCCCATAAGTTCTCTGTCATTTCCTTGCCTTCTTGCTGGGGACCTTACATCTCAGGCCCAACCCTTCTGTCAGTGAAATTTGTTCTGTTTTTTTCTTCTTTTATTCCTGCCTTATTGGTTGGTTTTATTGGTCTCAGAAGTAGTTGCTGAAAATATTTTAATTCCTCTAGCCCAGGTTTTAGTACATTGGTACTTAGAAACCACTTTAGTGAAGGATATGCCTTCACAGAAAATAGATCTGTCCAAACCCATCAATCTCTTAGCCCCCCATAAATGGATTGTATTTCTAAAAATTCTGAGAGCTGCCTTGGTTTTTTTTTTCTCATAAACACACTGGTTACATATTAAGATCCCTCAAATCATTTCAATATCTTTCTCTTACTACCCTGCTGCTCATAGGTAGGGAAGCTGTTTCAAGCCTCATTTAGACTTTTAGCTCCCAGGAGATATTTCACTCTGATAAGGAACCCATTTTGGAGCCAAAGGACAATGAATCATAAAAGAAGTTGAATTTCCTTTTCTTTGATATTTTAATGCAAACTGCTACTACCATATTCTCTTTATATGAATATTCAGGCAATTATGATTTGGAAGAAAAAAGTCTGGAACTTTTATTCATGAGACCATAGATTTATTCTGTATAAACTTATGTCCTTGTTGTTTTCCCATGTTAGAATGTAAAGTCTTCATGAGTAAGGATGATTTCATTTATTGTATTTGTTCCTCCAGTCCTTAGCAAAGTACTGGATGCATAGTAGGTACTTGATAAATGCTTATTGGAGATAAACAACCAACACAATGAATCATATTAAGAATAAAAATATCCCTACTCATATGATTTTCTAAATAGATGTAGAAAAAGCCTTTGATAGGTCATATTGTCAAAGGGCATTTATTAGATGTCTGCTGTGTACCAATCACTGGGGAAAAAAGGATGCAAGACAATGCTCTCTCTTAAAGGACCCAAATCACATGCAAACCAAGTACAAATGCAATATAGACAGGACAATTTAGAAATAATTAACAATGGGAAGGTACCTGTGCCCCTCCAGGCAACAACACTTAACTGGCAACACCAGTTTAGCCGAAGGATTCAAGATTATTTTGACCTGGCTTTGAACCCACCCCCACCCCCACCCTCGTCCCCCCTTGAACTCTCCAAAATGTCAGCCAGCAGACGAGTGAAGACTGAGAAGAATTAGGAATAGGTGTGTATCATAAATCAGGATGGCAAGAGGGTAAAGCCATTTCTTTCTTTTTTTTCCCTGAGGCCATTGGGGTTAAGTGACTTGCCCAGGGTCACACAGCTAGGAAGTGTTAAGTATCTGAGAACCAGATTTGAACTCAGGTCCTCCTGACTTCAGGGCTGATGCTCTATTCACTGCTCTATCCATCTAGCTGTCCCTAGGGTGAAGCCATTTCTATAGAGAATGCCTAGTTTCTACTAGTATACAAAACATTGCCCCTTCATGCACTGATTGGTTTATCTGCTTTGTGTTTCTTTATGTTTCCTAAGTAATTTTGCAGTTTTAGGGCTTAAATATGGAGAACATAAATACAATGAACTTGTCTTGACCACATACATCGATGTTTTCTATCTTTTCTTGCTTTCAAGGTCTCTGTGAGACCCAGTAGAGCTGGTTTGTCACTTTCATTTCATAGTACCAGCATTGAGGAGGATTGAGAAAGATTTCTTTTTGAAGGTGTAGTTTTCCTGGGGTTCCAAGGTGGTCGGGAAGGGCAGAAGAGGGGATGAGGAAGGAGAAAATTCCAGGTATGCAGAACAAGTGAATTAAAACACCCATTTATATCCAAAACCATCAAAATATAGGCACAGAAAAGAACTTTAAATGTCACTTAAAAGTATCCAAATTCATAAGCAATTGTCATATACAAACAAGATACACTAGAAACTTTCCCAATAAATGTTGGAGTAAATCAAAATATTCTTTTTTTGCTATTATTTTCTAGAGTTAAAAATGCTAGCAATAGCAGTACAAGAAGGCAAAGAATACAAAATTGTTAAGAGAGACAAATAGTAGAAAAATGCTCCTTATTTTCGAATGACAATTGTTTACTTAGAAAATCCTAAGGATTCAGCAAAAAAAAAAAAAAAACCTCAAGAAAATTAATAGCTTCAGTAAAGTTGTTGGCTACAAAACAAATCCACCAAAGCATCAATATGTATACAAATTATATGTACATTCAGACCGGCAGATCTACACACTTGCCCACAATGCGTTTGTGTACAAATATGTACTCACACATTTGCGTGTGTACACATATGTATATCATGCTCACACATGTGCGTATGTATGCACAACTTGTAATGCATGCATATGTATATGTTCCATAGGTATACATATCTGCACAATGCTCTCAACTTATGTCTATATGCATATACACATGTTTGTAATATACATGTGTGAAATGTTAAAATGCACCTATGTGCACACATGATCACAATACAAGGCACTTGGGTGTTCACAATACACATGTGTGCATGCATTTTGATAGTGCAGGAATATATGAACCTATATGCATATATAGTCACAGCACACCTGCAGGCAAATATGTTCTCTATATTTGCACGTGTTGTGTATATTGCACACTGTACACATATACAATGTATATATGAATATATACATTGTGTGGAGAGGATAACAAAAACAAGAAATTGTCAATGTTGTGATGGGATGTGAAAAGACAGGCAAATTAATGAATTCTGGGGAAAGCTATAAATTAGAACAACATTGTATAGCCCAATATATTTATTTATAGCAACACTTTTTGTGGTAACAAAGAACTAGAAACAAAGTTGATAACCATTGACTGAAATATGGCTCAAGAAATGGTGACAAATGAATATAATGGGATGTTACTGTGCAGTCAGAAACATGATGAATACAGGGAAGCTTAGACATCAATGAACTGATGCAAAGTAAATTAAGTAGAGCTAGGAAAATAATACGCCTTATGACTACAGCAATGTAAATAGAAAGAACAAAAACCACAACATAATTGAGAGTGAATATTGTGAAATTACTAAGAACAAGTTTGGCTCCAAAACAAAGAGATGAAAGGAGAATTTTTTTTTTCTCCTTCCCTCTCAGTTCCTTTCAGAGGTTGGGGATATTTACAGAACATTGGAACATTGCATATATTGATTGGTTTTTGTCATTGTTCCCCTTCTTCCTTTTTTTTTTTTTTCTTTAAAAAATTCTCTGTTAAAAGAGATGACTTGCTGGGAGAAAGAGAAGGAAAGAAGGTGAAATCTAGGTGAAATCTACAAATAACAAAAAGAGATTAATGAAAATCTATTTAAAGTGAATGGCCCTTTCCTGGTTGATTGATTGACTGGCAAGGACCTTAGAAGCCATAAAGTAAAGAAATCCACCTATTTTACCGAGGCTTGGAGTGTTGATTGATCTGTTTGAGATTCCAAGTAGTAGAAGGATGATCTGAACCTGTATTTTCTGATTCCAAATACAGCTTGATTTCTATCATACCACAAAGAGCTAAATTTAAATTCTGGCACTGACACATAGCATTTGTGCAATTCTGGGTAAGTGTCTTTTCATTCTGTAATTCAACTTCCTTGACTATAAAGTGTAATGAATGAATATGTGTGTACCTACTATGTGCCAAGCACTGTATTCAACATATTACAAATATTATTCTCACACCAACTTAAGGAGGTAGGTGTTGTTACTATCCATTTTACATTTGAAGTAATTGAGATAGTGGGTAATTAATTTGTTCAGTGTCACACAATTAGTAAGTGTCTGAGACCATATTTCATGATTCTAAGTCCAGATTTTTATTCAATGGTCCACCCTATTTGCTGTTAGATAAATGACCTCTAAAGTCTGTTTTACTATTGAAAAGTTTCTGATTTTTGGTCTTACATATTGTAGTATTTAAACGAATTGATAGGGAGTTGCTTCTGAAGCATAGTGATACTGAGCCTCAGGGGTATCAAAAATACCTCTGAAGCAGCTACATGGGATCATATTTCAGAGAGTACCAGTCCTGCAATTATAAAAACTCTCATCTCCCTCAGTTCAAATCTGACCTCAGACATGTACTAGCTGTATCACTCTGGGCAAGTCACTTAACCATATTTTCCTCAATTTACTCATCCATAAAATGAGCTGAGGAAGGAAATGGCAAACCACTCCATTATCTTTGACAAGAAAACCCCAAAGGTCAACCACAACTGAAACGATCGAACAATAACAAATTAAAAACCCCTGTCTCAATTATCTCAGAAAGTCAACATGCTAAAAGTGCTTCTTATATTTAAAGGTGCAATAGAAATATAAATTATGATTATTCAAAGTAGTTCTCTTCCATGTACTTCATAAAAATTAGGAAGACCCCTGGTTCGAGTAGAACCCAGAGAATCATAATTTGAAAGTTGAAAGGGACCTCATTAGGCATCTTTTGCCTAACCCCATATCTCAAAAGGAATTCCCACTATAATATATTTGACAGCTACTCACCCAGTCTCTTCTTGAAAAACTTCAGTAAAAAGAGATCCCTGACTTCTGAAGGAAGCAGGTTCCATCTGTGGACAACTCAAGTTAGGAAAGTATTTCCTGACATCAATCAATCTCCTCTGTAATTTCTAATCTCCTGATTCTTCTTTTTTCTTTTTTTTTTAATTTTATTTTATTTGCATAACATATGTGTGGGTAATTCTTCAACAATAACCCTTACATAGCTTTCCGTTACAAATTTTCCCCCCAACTCCCCACCCCTCCCCTAGATGGCAGGATATCCACTACATGTTAATTATGTTAAAATATTGGCAAATCGAATATATGTATACATATTTCCAAACTTATCATTGTTGTGCAAGAAAAATCTTATCTACACAAACGATATATCAGATAAAGGAAACACAATGTAAGCAAACATCAGTCAAGGAGTATGAGAATGTTATGTTGTGGTCCACATTTCGCATCCCTCTCTCTGGGTGTATATGGCTTTCTTCAGTGAACAATTGGAGGTGGTTTGAAACATTTCATTGGTGAAGAGAGCCATGTCCATCCGAATTGATCGTCATATAGTACTGTTGTTGCCGTGTATAATGATCTCCTGGTTCTGCTCATTTCACTCAGCATCAGTTCATGCAAGTCTCCCCAGGCCTCTCTGAAATCATTTTGCTGGTCATTTCTTACAGAACAATAATATTCCATAATATTCATATACCATAATTTATTCAGCCATTCTCCAATTGAAGGGCATCTATTCAATTTCCAGTTTCTAGCCACTACAAAAAGGGCTGCCACAAACATTCTTGCACATGTGGGGCCTTTTCCTTCCTTTATGATTTTTTTTGGGATATAAGCCCAATAGAAATGCTGCTGGGTCAAAGGGTATGCACAGTTTGATAACTTTTTGAGCATAGCTCCAAATTGTTCTCCAGAATGGCTGTATCCGTTCACAGCTCCACCAATAATGCATCAGTGTCCCAGCCCTCCCACAACCCCTCCAACATTCATCATTAACTTTTCCTGTCATTTTAGCCAATCTGACAGGTGTGAAGTGGTATCTCAGGGTTGTCTTGATTTGCATTTCTCTGATCAATAGTGATTTGGAGCACCTTTTCATATGACTATAAATAGTTTTAATTTCATCCTCTGAAAATTGTCTGTTCATATCCTTTGACCATTTATTGATTGGAGAATGGCTTGTGATTCTTCTTTTTTCAACTAAATAGAAGAAATTTAATCCCTTTTTCTTGCGGCATAGAAAATTTATATGTAATTACAGAAGGCTTCTCTTTTCCAAGCTAAAAAAAAAATCCTCATTTTTTTTTTTTCAATTTGTCCTCATCTAGCATGGACTCAAGGCTCTACATGCCATTTTGAAATTCTGGTTACTATAACTGAAAACAACATTCTAGATGAGATCTGGCTTAAACAAAACAGAGTATGGTTGACTATTCCTGTTTTATTCCTGAGATTTAGGCACCTTTCAAAGTTTATTTTATTTTTTAAAAATTATTTATTATTTTTTTCTTTTTCTTTTCTTTTTACCTTTGAATTTTTTAATGACACTTAAGAGTTCCATTAGATTTTTTTTCCAGCTTCCACCTTATATTATTGGCTCATTTTGAGCTTAGTTTACTAAAATCTCTGTATTTCCTTCCCTTAAGCAGTTATTTAACCCTTTTCCCCACATGTAAATTTAGTTTTTTGTACTCAAGTATTAGTTACTCACAAGATTGGCAATTAAAGCATAGTGCCTGGCACATGGTAAATGCATAATAAATAATAAATCTACTGACTGATTATAGACCCTGCATTGAAGAATTGAATTTGCCATTTACTTTGATATAATTGAGTTTCAATTTTTTCCTATATAAAATGAATTGGCAATATTTTTTACTATTTACTTCATGGAGTTGTTAGTAGGAATTAAATGAGAAATTAAATGAGACGTGTTGTCTCCATCACTTTTTGGACTCTCCAAGGACCATTCTGATTATGTTCTTCCTCTTCCTTCTTCTCCCTCAATTTCCTTCCTTCCTTTCCTCCTGCCACCTTTTCTTTCTTTACTCCTCCTTCATGATCAAGACACTCTCTAAAATGGCCCCGCTCCAAATAAGTTAAATAGATGTTGACTTGTCCTTCCAGACATTATGGAAATCATAAAAGCTCCCATTTACATATTTTACTGTTCCAAAGTGCTTTAAGTCCGTTGCCCAATTTTATCCTTCAATAATTCTGTGACATGAGTATGTCAGGCATTTGTAACATTATTTTTAGATGAAGAAACCAAGGTTCAGAGAGTCTGATGGGACATGCCCAATGTCCAATGGAACATAAGTAGAAAAAAAAGTAGTCCCCAGATGCAGTTTTTCTGGGTTGAGAAATCTTACAATTTTTAAGGGCCCCAAACACCACCAACACTGAGAACATGTACATAAATAGGATATATATGTATATATGAAAAAAATAAAAATAAATATATTGGATAAATATAAATAAAAAAGGAAAAATGTATGGGATAAATAAATAGAAGAAAAGGAGAACCAGAAAAGAGGGAAAGAGATAAATGGAATGGTAGAAAGGGGCAATCAAGGAGAGATGTTAGTCTTCTTTTAAAGCAAAATAATTTTATGAAAAGTTTTCGCTTTCTTGCTGTTCAAGAGGCCTTGATTAAAGTGGTGGATCTCAGGCACAAGATAATCAAAGAAAGAAAAAAAGACTGGGTCCAGAGCATGGGGCACTGCTCCCTGTTGGCCTGGAAAATGACATACTCAGGACCTTTTCCAGCTTTAACATATTTGACAGTTAATACGTTAATACTTTTGATTCCCCCAGTGTTCAGATGCTTAGTTTTTTTGTGGAGAAAGAGAAAGGGAAAACCTGCATAGATTTCTAACGCTTTTTATTCTGATAACCTTTAATTTTTCATTTTGGGCTGCCTCAGTGAACTTGCTTCACTTTGTCATCTGGCGAGGCATCCATTAATAAAGAGTGTGCTCTGGTATAGCATGAAATTTTCCATTATTTCATGGGCAATTAAATATGTAAAATCACATCTTACAAGGAAGAATGTGAGCAGAAAAAAGCTTTGCTACTGCTTGTAAAGAACCAGCAAAATCTGTCACAAAACCCTGAAATCGTCCCTGCCCCCTAAGACATTAGATGGGGATCAACATGAGAACAGGTATTATACCTCATTTGCTCTCCCCCCAGTAGGTAGTAGAGTTTTCTGCATACAACAGGTGCTGAATAATGTTCAGCGATGTGAAGCTGAGTTTTCTGCATACTATAAGTGCTTAATAATGTTCAGTGATGTGAAATGGAAGCCGGTCAATTTTTCTGTTCAGTCTGGGAAGCATCATGGTCCAATGGAACAAGCATCGACTATGGGATATCAGAATGGAGATTCACATTTCATATATGTCACTTGTGACCACTGTTACTTTAGACAAGTCATTCCACTTTCTTTTAAAATGAGAGAGTTTGATTAAAAGACCTTGAAGGTCTGTTCCAGTCTAAATTTATGATCTTAGGAGGCAGACCGCTAACCATGATGTGACTGAGCAAGTGACTTCCCTGTGAGACTCAGTTTCCCCACTTATAAAATGAGGGGTTTGGACTCAGGTCCCTTTCTGATCTAATATATGAACTCAGGCAAAAGGATTCGGAGGGACAGTTTCACCAAAACTACTTTGTTTTGCTCCTGTCTATTTTTTTTTTTATCCTTCATCCTAGACACCATACAGAGAATTGAGATCTCCAAGGTCTCTGAAGTGAGATATGTTCCAGCCTTTGCCATCCCCATCTGCTCTGTTTTACCCATTTCTTCAGGACTATGCAAAAAAAAAAAAATCTAGTCACAGGAGCTCTTCTAGGCATTGAAGATACAAAGACAGAAGGGAAACAACATTTGCCCTCAAGGAGCTTACATTTTACTGGGGAAAATAATCTGTAAACAAATAAATAACTATATGCATTATGGATGAATACATGGATATGTATAAATTATATATATATGCATATATTTTGTATGATGTATATTATGCATGCAATATATAACAATATGTAATATATTATATGTATATACTCTGTAATATATATGAAGTAACAAATTTATCTATAAAATGATCTATATATGTCTATATATAGTCTATATGGAATAGGTATTTGTGTATATATTAATATGCATGTTTTATGTATATATATTTGTCAATATATGTATACACATGTATACAACCACACTTTTGTGTGTGTTTTTTTTGTGTGTATGTGTGCACACAGACATATCTAACTACATTTCTCATCTCTATTTCTAGACCAAACCTGTGACTTTTATTGGTTTGGAAAATTTCTGATGAGATAATTTTGCCTTGTCCAAAACTCATCATCCTCTATTGTGCCTGCAAAAATGACCTAGCTACGGCACTGAGATATTGAGTGACGGTCCAGAGCTGAGACAACCAATAAGTGCCAGAGGTAGAGCCTAAAGTCACATCTTACTAATTCCAAGGCCAACTTTCTAGCCACTATGATTCTTGCTCACACACATGCTCACTGTCACTTTCTCACTGTCTCTGTCTTTCTCCCTCTGTGTCTGTCTCTCTGTCTCTGTCTCTGTCTCCCTGTCTTTTCTTATCTCTCTGTCTCTGTTTCTGTCTCTCTCTGTTTCTGTCTCTTTGTCTGTCTCTCTCTGTGTCTGTCTCTCTGTCTCTGTCTCTCTTTGTCTGTCTGTCTGTCTCTGTTTCTCTCTCTCTCTTTCTCTCTCACCCCCCCACACCCCACACTCAGGTGGCTTTGACCAATCTTGATGTAATGAATCTCTCAAACTCATAGGTAGTCACTGGAAAACAAATATATAATTGATCATTGACCTATATCTAAGCCCTTCCAACATGGTAAGACCTTTCAGAGGTCTAAACATTTATATACTTATGCATATGTTCATATATATACATATGCATGTAATATCTTATGCATAACATGTGTGTGCCTTTGTATATATGTATATACACATAAAGAATATGCATATACATATATTCTATCTACAGATGATAAAACACACACACACACACACACACATATATATATATATATATTTCTGGTGAGATAATTTTGCCTTGACCAAAGCTCATCATCCTCTATTGTGCAGTTCAGAGTCTGCAAAAATGACTTAGTACACACACACACACACACACACACACACACACTATCTGCTTGTGTGTATATACAGTCCATATAAACACATATAGAACTTATACTCACAATACACATGCTGATACATATGTATATATAGTATACACCACACACATACACACACAATTATAGACACACATACACACACAACACACAGTTCAACTCAACAACCATCATTTCTCAAATGATCTAGAGCATGCTTCCTCCCTAATATTCTGTTATACACACTGCATAAGGATAAAGCCTTGACCCGTGATTTCATTAGCAGAGAGAACTCCTAGGTGAGGAAGCTCCCTCTACTGCAGATAGGCACCTGTTCTGCAACTTACAGACTTAGTGTTGCCCAGAGCACAGGGTTCCATAGCCATGATGGGCAGTTCTTTCTGGTACTCTTATCTCTATATTAAGTTGTCTCTCTGTATGTTAAACATGATGATTTTAAATTATTAAATAGATTTGAAAAGAAACAAACTTCGGGAAGGAAACCAGGAACTCTAAAAGCAATATCATAAATACAAACATCACACATGGCTATTCCAATGGGTTTTTCTTTCCTTCTTTCTTTCTTTTTTTTTTGCTGAGGCAATTGGGGTTAAGTGACTTGCCCATGGTCACACAGCCAAGAAGTGTTAAGTGTCTGAGGCCAGATTTGAACTCAGGAACTCCTGATGGCAGGGCTGGTGCTCCACCTATTGTGCCACTGGGCTGCCCCTCCAATAGGTTTTTGTGAGATAGACTTCTCATCCTTCCAATGACTCTGGATTCAGATGAATTTCCCTCTCTCCATTATATGCTCTTTGAAGTTAAGCACTATAATTCAATTTACATTTATTAAGCACCTGCTATCTTCTAGGCATTGTACTAAGTACTAAAGATGCAAATGAGAAAAGAAACACTCTTCCTGCCTGTAAGAAGAGCATCACTCTTGCCCATATAAAATGATCAGAAATATGTGTGGTAGATAGCTATGCCATAGAAAGTGGCTCTGAGACCCTCTGTCTCCCAAAAGGAAGACAACATAAGACAACTTCTGTGTTTTTCAATATTCACGAATCCCCTCTTTTTCCCCTCTCTGATTTTTAGATCAAATAATGGCTAGTATGAATGGGCTTTTATATTTCTATTATTACTTCTTATGCCCACAATACGACATCACCATAATAGTCATTGATTGGATTCACAAAGACTCATTTAAAATGTAAAGTCCCTAAAGGTAGAGATGGTTTGATTCTTTATACTTGTGTCTATAGTGTCTAAGATAAAACCTTTGGCTCAATACTTATTTACTGATTATTAAGCTATATATTTCTTTACTATTATATATGCAATCTTGGAAGTAATATTTATAAAATAGAGGAAGGAAGACACAAGTCCACATAATTGATATAATATTTGCTAAAGTCTTTTTCTGATGCTTTTTCATTGTATACAATTATAGATTCCCAAAGCCTCTCCCTACAGACTTCAAATTCTACACGACTTGTGGTTGTCATCTTGTGACCATTGAAGAAATAAGTGATTTAAATATGCATAATGGCATTAACCCACAGGCATCTGTATAAACTAATTAAGAGGCAGCCTCTATGATAGGCTTTTTAATGCAATAGATCTTCAAGAAGACTTGAGAACAGAAATGTTAAAGCTGGGGTCCACAGACCTCCACCCAAAAGTTGATGGAGAGGTTTCATGAAATTCATGAACTTGGTTGGGAAAAATTACATCTTTATTTTAATATAATTGGACCCTTTGTAATCCTATAGATTTTATCTTATGAATTTAAAAAAAAAACATTATTCTGAGAAAGGTTCATAGGTTCACCAGGCAGCCAAAGGGGTCCAGGACACATAGAAAAGGTCAAAAGTCCTTGCCTTTAGAAGGTTATGTGAACATCTCTCTTTTTCATTACTGCTCCTTACAGTATATGTAAGCAGGAAGGACATATGAAATATGGAACATGCAGGAAAGATTGAAATAAAGGAACAATCATGTTGCACTTTAAAAAAAAGTTGTGATTTCTTTTCATTCCTGAAACATGTTTTTAGAGATTGTTCTCTCTTTTTTTTCCCCTTTCTCTTCAGTGAGGCAGTTCTCAGAAAATTTGATCAGATGGTTTTAATTTTGAAAAGTAATTTGCAATAATCTTTTACTAAGGTGGAGAGAGCTTCTCATCTTCATTAGGTATGGGATACCCATACTGGTGAAATGACAAATTCTCATCCTATTAAAGATTCTAAACAAGTTTACAAAGCCTATTAGAGCTGGAGATGGCACAGAATGAAATCCCCAGAGTCTCAGGTTCTGCTAATAAGTGTGCACTGTGTGACCTCAGGCAAGTATCTTAACTTTTGTGTTTCTTGCTATCTTCATTTCAGAAATGATACCACTATCTGCTACAATATCTACCCACAGATACAGAGCTGAAAGGAAAATTTTAGGGACATGTAGGGAACATTTAGCTGAGAGAAGAGAAAATTTAGAGGGGAATATGGTCATTGTTTTCAAGTACATTTGAAGGACTGCCATATGGAAAAGGGAACAGACTCATTCTGCTTTGCCCCAGAGGGTCCAATTAGAAGCAATGGCTATGGGGCACAGGGAGGGCAATTTAGAGTGGATGTCAGGGAAAACTTGACATTCAGATCCATTCAGAATTGAAATAGACGACTGGAGAGATGGTGAGTTCTCCTTCACTAGAGATCTTCAAGAGAATGATGGTTGACCATTTCTTGGGGTGTCATAGAGTACATGCTTATTCATGGACATGTTGGCTTTAACACCTTCCATCACTGAAATCTTGTGATTCTAGGAGTCGATTCCTCACTGCGTGTCTGTGGGACAAGGCAATAACAGTCCCACCGATAGTGGTTTTGAGGGTAACAAGTCAGAGTGTACAACCACACTGAATATAAGATCATAAGATGTGTTCATGGTTTGGTGCACTAAGACCTTCACTTCACAGATGAGGAAATAGGTCAATTGCAGAGTACCTAGAATCCTGTGTACCACTAAGACCAGAACTGATGAATCTTCACTGCTTTGTTTTTTGCTTCTCTTCCGATGTCTGTCTCTGTCCATGACTGTCACTCTGTTTCTGTCTGCTTAGTTCCTGCCTTCTGATTCTTCAAAATTTGTTTTGCTCTCTTTTTCTCCCTTCCTCCCTTAATCCTCTTTGTCTCTCTCTGTCTCTGTCTGCTCTTTGTCTCTCTCTCTCTCTGTCTCCGTGTCTATCTCTCTCACTTTCTTGATAACAAAATGGTCAACAATCTCATTACTTATCTCTGTCTTTCATTTTTGGATTGCAGTCCAAGAAAGAAAGTAGAGGTGAAATGTCTGGAGGAGAGAGTGGAGAGAGTGCTTCCAGGAGCGGAGTTAAGACCTAAATTCAAATATGGCTTCAGACACTTTGATCCTGGCCAAGTCACTTAACCCTGTTTGCCTCAGTTTCCTTCTCTGAAAATGAGCTGGAGAAGGAAATGGCAAACCACTCCAGTATCTTTGCCAAGAAAACCCTAAATGTGGCCATGAAAAGATGAATATGAATGAAATGACTAAAAATAGCATGAGTTGGGGACTGGGCTAAGTAAGCTCTAGGGACTCAAATACGAGTAAGCATGATAGTTCCTGTTCTCAAGGAGCTAACAGTCCAGTGGGAGAAGAAATATAAAAAGGAAGTGGAAGGGGATAGCCAATGGCAATATGGAGGGATATACAGTGAAATTGAAGTGACATCAAAATAAGACATCTATAATTTTTAAAACTCCATTAAAATATTTCCCCATCTACTTTCTTATCTAAATGAGGCTCCTGAAAAAAAAAAAAAAACCCACATAGATTTTACGTACAGGGTGATTTGTTCAGTTTGCATTGCAAGGACTCTCTGTGCCTCAATATTTTCAGTGCCCTAGGGCAATGCCCTGGTCTCCCCAGCCTGGGAATGGTTTCATAATTGGTAGGCAGGGAGAGGGAAATCTATGAAACTCTAGGTCTCTGCTCTGATTTAAATGAGCTCCTGTGTCTTTTCATATTTTTTGATGAAGCCAAATGCAGCCCCGAGTTTTGTGAACTAGTCCAAAGAATGGCAGCAGATTTATACAAGGCACAGAACTTGAGAGAAGGTCAAAACCTCATCATCTGCAGGTAACTATTCAGACTCTGAACATTATGATCATGGAAAATCAGGCTCAGTTTTTCCAAATGAGGGTTGGTATTGTCCCAAGAAGAATCAAGCAGTACCTTTTCCCCCTTACGCCATCTCCACCTATTTATACACATTCACACCCTCACACAGAGAGATACACTAAACACACACATACACACATTGACACACTCAAAGAAATGCTCAAATTCACACAAATACCACACTCACAGACATACTCCAGAAACACACATACAGAAACACATACATGTGCTGACCTTTCCTGCCTTCCCTACAAATAAAAATCTAAAAATACATAGTCCAAAACAGAGGGAACAGTTTGAATAATCTATTTAGAGAGCCCTCAGGCTACATTTCCTAACCTAGTCCAAGCAGATTGCCTTAGGCTGAACATGTAACTCAGGAATAGAAGATCTTAATCTGCCTCCCAGAAAGCACTTCTCCTTCCCCAGTACCATCTGTTGGTCAGTCAATAGCTTACCCTAATAGACTAGACTCTCCTGCTAAATGAAGCAACAACTGGTACCCAGAGTGGCCAGAGAGTTAGAATTGAATTATTTTGGGGGGAAGGGATCTGAAATACTTCTCCTGGCTCCATCCACATTTCTTTATATAGTCTCAGAATCAGGAGAACTAAGCATGAATACAACACTCACTAACTGAAAGACCATGCACAGTTTAGTTACTGTTCTTAACTCAGTTTCCTCTCACCAAAATGAAGATCACAATATCTCCCAAATATTCTATTCAATTCAACAAATGTGAACTGAGCACCTACTACATGCTTAACTACTGGAATATAGTTTTAGGCTCTGGCAAAAACACAGAAAAGAGAATACAATTATCTATTGCGCATTGTGACTTTCCCCATTGAGGTTTTCATATATCATGGGTCAGGATAAAAACTTCAGTGGGAATTTTTGGGGAGTTTGTGGAAGCTGGAGATGAAATGTGAAGGCTAGCAGATGACACAGAAAAAACTTAGAAAATGAGAAACATATAAAACATACGTATAGTATTGTATAACATCAACATATTTTATCTATTAATACCATAATAATTTAAACTTCTCTGTTATGAAGGGAGGACCAATTTTTTTACATATATTTTCCAGACCGTGGAAGTTCTGCATCCTTAATTTCCATGATGTAGGAGGGATAACTAACTCAAAGCAGTTTTGAAACAATGCAATGTGAGGAACAGCAGGGAGATTTTAGAATAATTCTAAAATTGTCAATTTAGCTAACATGGAGAATCATTGATGGTATTTTCTTTCTTTCTTTTCCTTTTTTCTCTTTTTCTTTTTCTTTTCTTTCTTTCTTTTTTTTTTGCTGAGGCAATTGGGTTTAAGTGACTTGCCCAGGGTCACACAGCAAGGACGCGTTAAGTGTCTGAGTCCTCCTGACTTCAGGACTGGTGCTCTATCCACTGCACCACCTAGCTGCCCCCATTGATGGTATTTTCAACAGAAACATGGGTACACAGGTAAAAATAAAGATAGGGTTTGGGGGAGGAAGTAATGACTTGTTTTGGACAACATCAACCTTGAATGGCTTGGATTTCCAGATTTGAACGCTGTCCTCCACCTCCAAGTCCGATAACATTTTTTTTTCCCTACATGAAACTGGCTCCACTGCTCCCGTTGGCTTTTTTCTGGTGCTATTACAATAGCTAATTCTTTTTCTTACAATGCACTCCAGAAGAAATGTAAGCTTAATGAACTTATCTTTGTATTCAAAGCATTTAAAAAAAACCATTATGCTAATGTAAGAAGCAGTATGCATCCCTGTGAAGGGCCAGATGAAAGTCCTTTGGATAGAACAAATCAATGGAGTCTTGAAAGACAGAAGAAACCCTCCTGGCTGGAGATAGCTAGAAAGTATAGTCGAGTAATAATGGGATCAAAAGGAAAGGATGGGTCCCTGGCTCTCTCTGAGAAGTTCCTGTGTGTATGTATTATCCAGACCATTATTCTAACCATCCCCATTATTATTCTTTCATAGGTGTACTTGAGCTAAAAAAAAGAAATGCTTATGCAGAGATTAAAGGAAAATTGGTACATGGTCTGAGGATCAATAAGATCAGGGCAATGCATCTGAACTCTCCATTTCTTTGGAATACAGTGGTAGCAGGCTGAGACTATAGTTCTGAGCAATAAATATGAGCAATAAATAAATAAATAGAGGAAAGTTTGAGGCATATTCTAACCCTACCTAGTAGACCTGTCCAGATTATGAAAATGTCTGACTACCATGAGGTTAATATAGTGAGAATTTTGGGATCTTTATAGTGTTAAAGATGTTCTGCTCATTATTCTCATTGTTATTATTTTTATAATAATAATTTATCAGAGTACATTTTTTATTTTCAAAGCATTATTCTTTTCATCATGAATCTGAGGCTGGTATAGGTCTTAAGTTAGTTGACATTGTCATTGTTGTCATTGTCTTTGGACAACATTTAATTAGAATAATGAACTCTCAGTGAAGAAATGTCCTCCATTAATACGAATTTGCATGCTCTCTGAAAGTTATCGTCTTAGAATTGCCCAAGTACCTGAAAAGCTGTGATTTGTGCAAAATTTGCACAGTCACTAGGTGTCCGGCAGAACTTGAACCCTGCTCTGAAGAGGTACATGTGGGTTTGACTATGTGAGTGTGTGTGTAAGAGCGTGTGTGTGTGTGTGTGAGAGAGAGAGACAGAGACAGAGACAGAGACAGAGAGAGACAGAGAAAGAGAGAGACAGAGAGACAGACAGAGAGACAGAGAAAGAGATAGACATAGACAGAGAGAAAGAGAGAGAGACAGAAACAGAGACAGAGAGACAGAAACAGAGACAGAGACACACAGAGAGAGAGAGACAGACACAGAGAGAGAAAGAGAGAGAGACAGAGACAGAGAGAGACAGAGAAAGAGAGAGAGACAGAGATAGAGGCAGAGAAAGAGAGAGAGACAGAGAGAGAGAGAGAGAGAAGGACAGGGAGAGGGAGAGAGAGATAATATATATAGGGGTTCTCTATCATGAGGAATATTAAGAAAGGGAATATCAATTTGTTGGAAATTTTGTAGAGGGATTCTTGGTGCTGGTTTGTTTTGACCCCCAATTTAAAAATAAGTCAACAAGCATTTATGAAGCAGTTATTATGTGCTGGATACTATACTAAGTGCTGGACATATAAGGAGCTTATGGTCTAAGAGGGGAGATGCTAACATGTCCCCTCCAAAAGTCAAGCTATACACAGAATAGACGAATGGTAATCTCAAAAGAGAAGGCACATGGTAAGCAAAGGGTCTATGAAGTATCCATGTTCATGCAGCTGGTTAGAAGCTGTATGTGGTGATGGTGGTGGGAAGGATTAGAATTCATCTTGAGTTAGCACCCTTTCTATATCTGCTTCCTTTTCTTCACTTCACTAGCTTACAATTACTTCTTTAGTTCTTTGTTAAGAGTGGCCATTAACGAAATTCTGCTACAGATATCAGAGACTTGATAACAAAGCTGATGTCCCATTATTTCTTCCTGACTAGACTACAAGATATCCCTTCACCTAATTAGGTCTTGATTTCTTAGTTGGAGAATGTTTAGGGGGATGGAAGAATGAGGTGCTGAGAGAGTAATCATCTGTAAATGGTGTCAAATTCAGAATTTCCAGGATTTCTTCCCAATCTGAATCAATCAATAAGCATTTATTAAGCACCTACTCTGTGCCAGGCACTGTGCTAGGTTCTAGCCCTTAAGAAGTTTGTATTCAACTAAAAGGATAAAGAATATTTATAGATAAGTTGGGGATCAATACAAAGCACAAACACAGTGATGGGGAGGGTACGACCAAAAGCTAGAGAAATCAAGAAAAGTCTCCAGGAGATGATCTTGAGTAAATTTTAAAGGGAAGTCAGGGCAACAAAAGGTAGAAATTATCAGGGAGAATAATCTAGGCTTGGGAAATGCTTATGTGAAAGCAGAGAGAAGGAAAATACAATGTTTTATACAGAAAAGAGAAACTAAGACCTTTTGGATAATTTCAATAATAGCAATAACATTTTTGGCACCAATATTATATGGCACCTACTATGTGTCAGGCACTATGCTAAGCACTTCATAAAATCTCATTTGGTTTTTGCAGTTCTGGGATGGAGGTGCTAAAATGATTCCCATTTTACAGCTGAGGAAACAGAGATTAAATGATTTAACTTGAGGCACACAGCTAAAAAGTATTAGGCTAGATTTGAAATTAAGTCTTTGTGAGTCCCATCCCTACTGTTCTACATAATCGGAGCATAGGACCCATTTGTCTGTCTGTCTATCTGTCTCTTTCTTTCTGTGTGTGTGTGTGTGTGTGTGTGTGTAATATGTAATCACCCTGGAAAGATAGACAGAAACCAGACTGTGAAGGACTTTGAATGTCAAATTTAAGGATTTACATTGCATCCTAAGGTCTTTGGGAGTCAATAAAACTTTTCTGAAGTTTGGATTATTTCTTTCCCAGAGCCCAACCCAATTCTGAAGGCACTCACCTGCAAGCAGTTTAAGACTGAGAAGCTCTACTTTCTTCCATTTTTCTTTTCTTTCCTTTTCTCAAGCATGTTTTCATTTTCCCTTCATTATTCTCCAAGGCAAAGCTAACTGGAGAAGACTGAATTGATAGCTTTTCTGCATTTCAGGGAACAAAGGCGTAGTATGAAAGATTCTGAACTGCAGCCACAATTACATTCATTTCCTCTATGGGGTTATTCTCTTCTATACACTCAGCTCAACGAGTTTATTTGAAAATAAAGTGGATGAGCCATTCTCCATAGTGACTGGTCCACCCTTTCCATTCCCCCCATTGATCTTTTTTTTTTTTTTACCTCCCAGGACTTGGCCCATAATAAGTACTTAATAAATATTAATGAACTTGACCTTAGAGCTTCAGAGATAGGTTCTGAAAGCACTTTAAAGATACAAAGTGTCACAGACATCAAATCGTTTGTATTGTTAGAATACAATCTGCAAATATTATCATCATCACCACATACACATCTGTAGGCTGCCTTTTCACACTGAATCTCTTGTAGCCCTAAGAGCTCCCTGTATTAATCACCAAACATCTCTCCCAGAAAAACAATGCTCAGGAAAATGTCTCTCGTGATGTCTTGAGGAGGAGAGGCAGTCTGATATAGTGGAAAGACACTAAATCTGGAATTAGGTGTCATAGATTCAAGTCCTCACTTAGTCTCTCACTGTGACCCTAAGCCATTTACTTCTCTTTTACCTCAGTTTACTATTCTGTAAATTTAACAGTTTGGACCAGAATTATTTCATGTTGCTTTCCACGAGGGTCAATAGTGCTAGTAGATGGATTCAAATCCTGCCTCATAATCTTCCTAGCTGTGTGACCTGGGCAAATTACTTTTTTTTGCTGTACTTTATCTGTGAAATTAAGGTTTTGGCTTTAGTAATTCTTTCCAGCTCTAAATCTATGATCCTATTATCTTTAAAACCTTCTGGTATTATAATCCTGACTAGAAGTTAATTCAACTACATGAGTTTAAAGCTAACTGAAAGAATGTACCCAAAGAATATTGATTAATGGATAAACTTGGGATTGAGGGAGAGCCCCTAGTGATTGATTAAAGAGTTCTGTCCTAGTCTCTTCAATTAAATAAACATTTAAAAATTATCAAGGACAATGACATAGTCAGACCTCTGCCTTACGTATATCAATTTGGCAGCTGTGTGGAAGAAGATGGAGTGGTCAACCTTTTCTATCAATGATTTAGACATCAGATGTAATTGTCAAATCCATGGGATGAGAAAAGGAGAAAAATTAGGTTCTAAACAATTCTTAAAGACTGGAATGATGGACTGGGTCAAAGAAGAGGAACTTAATAAAAATACATATAAGATATGCTACTCTGATCTATAATACCAAATCCAGAAGAGCTGGATCATGGAGATACTCGAAGTAATTTAGATGAAAAAGATCTAAGATTTTTCAATAATGATCAATTTATTCTGAGTCAGTTGTATGACGTGGACACCAAAATAAAGCCAGGTGCCTCTAGAATGCACAAAAATATACAAAATAAAATAAATAAAATTATGTTCCTTACCCCAAATGCTTTTTCAAGTCCCAAGTCATTCTCATTCAAAATTCAAATGATGCTAGTTCAAAATGAGTCCCAACCAAAGTGTGCATTTTTACCTGTCAACTGTAGGACACATTAATATCAACTAATAAATGTGTGATGTCCAGAGTGTAGAAGATGTAATCTTTTCTTCTCTCTGACATAATAAGAACACACCTCAAATACTATGCTCAATTCTGGTCAACATTATATTGACAAGCTGTTTCATAGGTCATAGTTGACAAGCTGGAGTGTAACCAAAGCTAGGTGATCAGAATGGTTATAGGAAATGGAATCATCTTATCTGAGAAACTAATGAGACATGAGGGATATTTATTCAAAAAAAGGAAATATCTATTCTCTCTCTCTCTCTCTCTCTATATATATATATATATACATACATATATATATATATATATATATTCCTCCATTCCTCCTTTTCTCTCTCTGTCTCTCTGCCCCTCTTTGTCAGTTTCTCCCGGTGTATTTTTCTCCTCCTCCTTCTCCTCACCCTCCTTTTAACCCCCTCTATTCATCCCTCCCTCCCATCTTCCCCTTCCTCCACATGCATGAATATGCATACAGACTGGGGCAGCTGGAGGGGAGGCAAAAGATAATGAATTCAGAGCTAGGAGAGACCAGTAACCTCATTTTTACATTTTTCTTTATGCACACTGCCTTCAAATCCAAGAAACTGACTTTTGGAAGGAGGATTAGCTTTAGTCTGCATTGCTCCAAAGGACAGAACCAAGGATTAATTTGTATAATTGAAAATTTTAAATTGGAAGGAAACTTGGAGGTGATTTTGGCCAGTCTTTCACTTTACTGATGTAAATATAGAAGCTCAGAGAGGTTAAGTAGTGTACAGAAGGTCACACAGGTAGGAAATAGCAGAGAGCATTTAAATTCAGATTCTCAGGTATTATACCTTCTTGTTTCCCAGCTGGCTGCACTCATTTTGGATCCCTTTGATTTTTCTACCCTGCCCTTGACCAGATGCCCGTGGCCCCCTTTGGTTTTCTTTTGATCATTTTCTTCCCTCATTAGATTGTAATCTTCATGAGGGCAAGAATTATCTTTTTTTAAAAAAAATTGTATCCCCAGGACTTAACCTGGCTCCTAGCACATAGTAGGTGCTTATTAAGTATATGTTTATTGACTTATTAACTACTGACTCAAACTTCAAATTCAGACCCATAACACCAGATTGTGCTTCTCTCTTTTACATAGAGATAGATTTCATAAGGTTCAATTGTGGGTTATAGTGGAGAGGGAATTGGTCTTCAGAATTTCACCAATGACACACATTGGCTGTGCGAGTCAAGCAACTTAACTTTTCAGAGCTCTTTCAAAAAGAAATCTCAGTCACTAAACCATAATGATTCTTGCAGGCTGCAGTTTGTTTGAAAAAAAAAACATTATCTATGTTCTATTTTATTTTTAATGTCTATTATTACATATTTCTCCATTACATTTTAATCCGATTTTAGGCTATGGCTGTGACATCTTTGTTCCAGGAAATTTTCTAAGAGTCTAATTTGCAGACTAGGTAGGGGCTGATCTGAATTGCTAAAGTGAGTTACTTATTCTGATGAACCCCAGGTCCAGATGCTGTCCCTAAAATAATGATCTTGTCCAAAATGGAACATCCTCATACCTCCAAATTAAAAAATTGTCATGGATGTGGGAGGGACGAGGGGGAACTTTTCACGTGAAGTGCATTTGGACTCAGTAACCTCCCAAGTGCCTCCCAGCTCTGCCATCTTTGAGCCTATTGACTACAGTTTGGTTTCTAGCTCTGATTCCACAGTGGATTTTGCTATCGTTGTTAATGTTCATGCTCTCCCCGAATTTTAACACCTCTCCTGAGCATAGACACTGTGTTCCCTTCTCCCCTGTTGCGTGTCTCTTGCCACTTTGGTTTTTACAGTTGAGGGCCCAAAGGCCTCCAATCTCAAATGAACTGGAAAAGCAGGGTACAAGTAAGTGGAAATAATAATGATTATCTAGCTGCTTGGTAATGTACCCTGTATTTATCTGCAGCCACCCTCCATGGGCTTCGGAGCACTTCATGAGTATTAGCTGCCTTGAATCTTTAAACATATTCTTACATATTAGTCAGGAGATAGACCATATTTTCATTTCTTTGGTGTCAAAAACAGCCTACCCTTTTCCTCCTCTTCCCCCTCTTCCTTTTGGGCTTAAATTGTCCCATTTTGTTCCCTCTCCCCAATTCTAGGCAGTTTTCATATGTTTCAACCTTTCTTATCAAAGTCCAAGGCAGTTAGTCAACCAGAATTTATTAAATGTTTACTCCATATCAGACATTCTGCTAAGCATTGGGGATTTGAAGAAAGGCTGGTGTTGAGACCCTGCATGACTTGGTGTGAACATTTCTTTCCAACCAGCCAACCTACCAACTTATCTCTCTTTTTCTCTTCTTCCCTCCTTCCCTTCTTCCTCCCTCCTTCCCTTCTTTCTTCCCTCTCTCCTTCCCTTCTTTCTTCCCTCTCTTTTTTCTTTCTTTCTTTTTCTTCCTTCCTTCCTTCCTTTCTCTCTCTGTCTCTCTCCTTTCTTCCTTCCCTCCCTCCCTCTGTCCCTCCCTTCTTTCCTTCCTTCCCACCCTCCCTTCTTTTTCTTCCTTCCTTCCTTCCTTCCTTCCTTCCTTCCTTCCTT
>JAJPUD010007292.1:87595-110413 GCA_023553655.1 Myrmecobius fasciatus
CTCTCTTTCTCTTTCTTTCTCTCTTTCTTTCTTTCTTTCTTTCTTTCTTTCTTTCTTTCTTTCTTCCTTCCTTCCTTCCTTCCTTCCTTCCTTCCTTCCTTCCTTCCTTCCTTCCTTCCTTCCTTCCTTCCTTCCTTCCTTCCTTCCTTCCTTTCTTCCTTCCTTCCTTCCTTTCCCCTCTCTTTCTCTTTCTTTCTCTCTATCCCTCCCCCATTTCATTATTTGTCCTTGGATCCCCAGAGTCTGGACTGCTCACCTTTCTCAGATTGTGCAGCTTGTTTTTCTCAATTTTCTGTGTCAAACTATTTCTAAGATACCAATCTCAGTCAACCTTTTACTCATCTTTTCAGGTTATCGCCTAGTCAGATTTGATACCAATTTGATATTAATGCTCATAAACACCTGTGGTCAATATTATATCTGAGAATAAGATCTCAAAGTACTTTATACATCTATATACCTACATATGACTATATACTCTACAGAACTAGATTGAAGTGTTTAATTATATAAATAGAAATTCAGTACAACAAAGATAATGTTAATTTGTGGTTTTCTAAGTCAATTTGCAATTTCTATTTGAGTTTCACACTATCATTCTACATCCTAGCTTTTTAAACTGTGCTTCAAGATCTCATATGGGAGTCTGATTGCAGGAGTCATGAAATTATAATTTATTATCAGTAAATATTTGATTTGTGTACCTGTTTTGTATACATATACACCTGGAGTCTTGTAAAAAT
Organism: Myrmecobius fasciatus; assembly: GCA_023553655.1. Taxonomy (NCBI): domain Eukaryota; kingdom Metazoa; phylum Chordata; class Mammalia; order Dasyuromorphia; family Myrmecobiidae; genus Myrmecobius; species Myrmecobius fasciatus. The sequence continues at coordinate 88,339 of JAJPUD010007292.1, forward strand.
TTGTTGGGTGAAAAAGGGTTGTTAGTGGGAAAAGTTTAAGAAGCTTTGCTCTACATCATAATTACTTAAATACATTTCTAAAAATGGCCTGAGGGTGGAACCCCCATATCTCTTGGGGTATCAGGCCATAAACAAAGGGATCCCCAGTAACAAGAGGTTAAGGTTGACCACAGGTATTTATGAGTAGTAATACCAAAGGGGGGACAAATATATTCTTTTACAGAATTTTTTTGGAAGTAAGTCCAGGATGAGGACTCATTTATTGTTTCTCTCTCCATGGATTTTTTTTTTTATCTGTACTCTGGCTCTTGGATGAGAGAACACTTAAGATAACAAAAATTCTCATTGATATGTCCCTCCCAACTTGGTCATTCAGACTGGGGCATCTCTCTTGGTCTTACAGAAGAGAATGGTATATCTGGCCAACACCAAGCACTGACTCAGAAGATCTCACTCCTGAAATCACTGGACTCTTGGGGAACTGGATCTCCCTTCAAAAAACTCAGTTCTTAGACCCTTGTTGGATGGACAAGGAGGCCAAGTAGTAGAAGGGTGCCATCTGGTGGAAATGCCAGGTTAATTTTCACCTTATATTTTCTTTGTGAAAAATGAATAGATTTAAACTAAGGAGACACACATCTTAAATGACCTCAAACTTTTTTTTTTTTTGGTAGGGCAATTGGGATTAAGTGACTTGGCCAAGGTCATACAGATACTTTCAAATATTCGAGCCCACATCTCAAATGACCTCAAACTTTTTTTTTTCAGGGTAATCGAGGTTAAGTGACTTGCCCAAGGTCACACAGATACTATCAGTATTTGAGCCCACATTTGAACTCAGGTTCTCCTGACTCCAGGGCTGGTGTTCTATCCTATCTGCCCCATGGCTTCTTAATTTGAAATGATCTTCTATATATAGAAAAGGAGCCTCTGTGTCTCTTTCCAGTGCACACATAATACAAAAGTACAAAATAATGCTAGCTTTTTAAACAGGAGCAATATTATACGTGAAATAATGTGGACTGAGGATATAAAGATGGAGGGGAAAAAATCCCATCATTGTTGTTAAGGGGATTATTCTCTTGGAGAGGAACAGAGCAGCATATACATGGATTAAAAAAAAGAGGGAAAAATCCAGAGCAGCATATATATGGATAAAAAAAGAGGGAAAGGTCATGCAACTAATGGTATCAGGAGGTGCCATGTGAGCGGAGCCTCCAAGAAATCTCCGAATTTGGAGGCAGAGAGCCTGAGCTGTAGCCATGGGGGAGAGTCCGTACAAAGGTACAGAGATAAAAAATTTAAATTTTAAGTTCAAGGAATATCAAATAAACTATTGTGGCTAGAACATACATCATGAGAAATAGAATAATCTGAAATGAGTCTGGAAAAATAGAAAAAAATCTAGATGGTGGAGAACATTACTTTCCTGGCTATGTGAGAATACGGAATGGCAATCTACAAAAAGTCAGTAAAAGTGATGGAACTCAAAAAAAAAAAATACGTGCCAAAGGAATCCCTATTGGAGATAAGACAACTCTCAAGAAGCCAGATAAAGGAAATTCTTAAACTACCATAAAAGAAAGAAGATTGTAAAAGAAAGAATAAATATAAAAATGTCACGGACAGAGTTTTTTACCCGCCTCCCTCCAAAAGGCCGTGGAGACAACATCAACAGCTACTAATCCATATGCCTATGTGCTCATCCCTATAAAATCCTTCATGAAAATGATGTGTGTATCCACTGAGAGAATCACTGAGGAAAATATGAGAAAGAAACAGGCAGGCTTGCCCAGATAGTTCTCTAGAGTAGAACACATATTTATGATTCCTTGGCTGACAAAGAGTGTAGAGAATATAGATGAGCTCCCTCTGAATTTCATGTTCATTGATTTAAAGCATCAACATAGAAGAAAAAAAAATACAGCCTTGGAGGTTCACTTTAGACAAGGGATCAAACATGAACATAAAATCATTTAAGACAATGACAGACACAATTACAGGACTAACTTTCTTCAATGATTTTTGAGTATATATATATTCCACTGGGAAAGGAAACATGAGATAAAAAGTCAGAGGACTGACAATTTAGGACTTCAGGAAGCACAGAGTTCAACTTTTTCATATTATAACTGAGGATACTAATGCTGATAGAGACGGGCTCTCGAGATCTCATAGATAGTGAGGGACAGAGGCAGAATTTGTGTATGAGTCTTCTGGACCATCAAGCTGCTTTTTATTTCACTGAACCCCATTTGGCGTCACACTTAGCTACGCAATAATACCTCACATGCCCACGGTTGTTGAAGGGTTACAAGGTATTTTTGCCACAGCAATACAGAAAGGTAATATAAATGCTATTTCCCTCTTTTTACAGATGAGGAAAACTGAGGTTCAGAAAAAGGAAGTTACTTGCACAGGTCCATAGATCTAGAATTCTCCTACAGTGAAGTTTCATGGCAGGTATGAATATATACACATAGATACACATCATGCATATGTGTCTGGCAGGTGTATGTATTTACATACACAAGTACACACACATAAATACGTGGATGTAAATTCAGAATACAGTAATACATTTACAAGAAGATATATGCATGGGGCAGCTAGATGGTGGATAGAGTACCTGCCCTGAAGTCAGGAAGTCCTGAGTTCAAATTTGGCCTCAGACACTTAACACTTCCTAGCTGTGTGACTCTGGGCAAGTCACTTAACCCCAATTGCCTCAGCAAAAAAAGAAGATAAATGCACATATATATGTACTTATATACATGCAAACACATATATGTATATACATATGTTAACAGTAGACAACTCTACCTCTTCATGGAAGATGCCCCTGTACAGATTTTAAGCCAAATATTACTCCCTACTGCTGGTAAGTTTTCTCAAATACTCAAAGATGATTGGACCCTGGAACACTAATGAGCCTTTCTGTGTATAAGCTGCAGCAATAAAATTAAGCACACAGGAAAAACAAAGTGGATAAAAAAGCATATGATTTAGATTATATTAAAAAAATTATTAACACTTTTTATTTTCAAAATATATGCATGGACAATTTTTCAACATTGATCCTTGCAAGACTTTGTGTTCCAAATTTTCCCCTCCTTCCCCCCAATCCCTTCCCTATATGGCAAGTAATCCAATATATCTTAAACATGTTAAAATATATGTTAAATCCAACATATGTATAATATTTATAAATTTAGATTATGCATATTACATTGAATAGTCCTTCAGTATCTATATTCTGGAGAGTTGTTTCAATTGCACTAAAATATGACTCGAAATTGGGTACAAGTAGGGAATCATGTTAGATTGCATTTGGGGAATTGTCCAAAACTTTTATCATTTCCCCCAAAAGTCCATCTTTATTATAGTCATTCACTGATTTTGGAAGAATTAGAATTTTGGGAAACCAAATGTATGAGTAGGTAATAGGATGTTATCAGTAAATATTTAAACAAGAAAGGTGGTATAAATGATCATTCTTCATTATAATATGGTCATAGATTTAAATCTAGAAATGACTTTAGCAGCTATTCTCTCATTTTTCAAATGAATAAACTGAGACTCGGAGAATTATTTGCAGTCACAAACCTAGATTTGAATCTAGCTCTTCTTGACTCCAAATCTAGTACTTTAACTAGTCTGTCACATGTGTTCCTTTCAACTTTGAGAGTTATGTCCCCACTCCTAAATGAATCCAAAGTGATTCTGTACTAGGTAGCAGTAGAACTAGACACTAGCTCAGCGTTTTCTCTCTACCCAGAATACACACTAACAAGGCAGGAGCTGTCCACAGCTGAAATTCAGGGTAAGGAGAATGGAAATTTAGCTATAAATATTAGGGTGTAAAAGTGCAGCAGGAAGATCATTAAGAACATAAGGGAAAACAATCTGAGTTTAAGGTACTTGAGTAAAGGCAGGAAGAGGGAGATTGCAGGGTTGGAATGGGTCCATTTATAGTACTGGCTATTTTTTAGTCGAGTAGCTTCACAAGCATATCATTCAATTTATCAACATGTTGTATTTCACTTTTGTGAGACTCACAGGAAAGCAAAATTGGTGAATAAGGCTCTGGCATTCAAGGACAACAATAGTCATAGAGAAATTGGAGAAGAGCTGGAGGTAGAATTTGGAGGACCTAATTTCAAATCCTAGCGTTGACATTAAATATACCACAGAAAAATTGGCTAATCTCTCTGAGCTCTATTTTCTTAATCTACAAAACACTGAATAATGGCACCTGCCTCACAGACAGTAGGGGCTGTTTCTTTTCCTTTCTTTGTATCCTTAGCATAGTGTCTGGCACAGAGTGGGTGCTTTCAAAATGCTTGTTCAGTTACTAACATTACTGTGGCTTCTGGGCTATTGTAGTCTAAAAATAACCTGCAATATCATTTATTTAAATCAGTCTAGGATACTTTCTGGGATCTCTTGTATAACCTCTTTGACTTCTGTACTTTATATGGGGATAATAATATTTATTTCACAAATTTATTGTAGGAAAACAAATTTATAATTAGTAGAATACTATATGCTAGTGAGAAATTATTATTTTCATTCCAGGACAGAGGATTTGGAGTTGTGATTACTTGGGTTCAAATCCTGCAAATACACTTAAACACACACACACAACCATAAAGGTCCTGGGGTATTTGGTGGGATTGAGGGTGAAGGGAGGGAGAGACTGAAGCATTTAGAGATTGATTCATTTAGAGATCCTAGATGGAAGCTACTCTTCAACTTATTCATTTTCAAAAAAAAATGTGCATCACAAATGTTTCCCCAAAATCCTTATTAATAAGTATTTCTTTCATTTGGCTTTTTTTATGATTAGAAGACTTTTAGATACAGACTTACATAGAAACAATAATAATATCCTGACTAATGAATAGGCTCAAGAATCAACCATAGAAACAATTAATAATGATGTGAAAGTGAACAAAATTGATGATACAACATACTAAAATTTCTGGGATAGAGTCAAAGCATTCCCCAGAGAAACAATTCTCTGAGACAACATATCAATCAAATTAAAAAAAGAGAGAGAATTCAGAAACTGAATATACAATCTGACATTTTTTTTGATTAGCCACAAATAAAATAAAATCAGGAGAACAGAAGAAGAAATCTTAAAAACAAGAAGAGACATAAACTCATTGGAAGAATTTACATGATTAATAAGGAAGGGGGACAGTTGGGTAAAAAAAAAAGCAGGGAGTGGGGAGATGTAAGAGTTGCATGCAAGGAAGAGCCTCAAGACCATAGTTGTTAGATAGACTATGTAGAGGGGTCTAATACTTGTTGATGGGGGAAAGAATGACATGTTTTTTATTTTTTTTTATTTATTTATTTTTTTAATTTTTATTTTATTTGAATAACATATGTGTGGGTAATTCTTCAACAATAACCCTTACATAGTTTTCCGTTACAAATTTTTCCCCCCAACTCCCCACCCCTCCCCCTAGATGGCAGGATATCCACTACATGTTAATTATGTTAAAATATTGGCAAATCGAATATATGTATACATATTTCCAAACTTATCATTGGTGTGCAAGAAAAATCTTATCTACACGAACGATATATCAGATAAAGGAAACACAATGTAAGCAAACATCAATCAAGGAGTATGAGAATGTTATGTTGTGGTCCACATTTCGCATCCCTCTCTCTGGGTGTATATGGCTCTCTTCAGTGAACAATTGGAGGTGGTTTGAAACATTTCATTGTTGAAGAGAGCCATGTCCATCAGAATTGATCGTCATATAGTACTGTTGTTGCTGTGTATAATGATCTCCTGGTTCTGCTCATTTCACTCAGCATCAGTTCATGTAAGTCTCTCCAGGCCTCTCTGAAATCATCTTGCTGGTCATTTCTTACAGAACAATAATATTCCATAACATTCATATACCATAATTTATTCAGCCATTCTCCAATTGAAGGGCATCTATTCAATTTCCAGTTTCTAGCCACTACAAAAAGGGCTGCCACAAACATTCTTGCACATGTGGGGCCTTTTCCTTCCTTTATGATTTCTTTGGGATATAAGCCTAATAGAAATGCTGCTGGGTCAAAGGGTATGCACAGTTTGATAACTTTTTGAGCATAGCTCCAAATTGTTCTCCAGAATGGCTGTATCCGTTCACAGCTCCACCAACAATGCATCAGTGTCCCAGCCTTCCCACAACCCCTCCAACATTCATCATTAACTTTTCCTGTCATTTTAGCCAATCTGACAGGTGTGAAGTGGTATCTCAGGGTTGTCTTGATTTGCATTTCTCTGATCAATAGTGATTTGGAGCACCTTTTCATATGACTATAAATAGTTTTAATTTCATCCTCTGAAAATAATGACATGTTTTTTAAAAAAAAACTCACAAAATCATTATCAAAAATAAGATGGAAATCAGCTTATTAAAATGTAGTAAAGGAAAATATTTAACAAATAGAGAAGAGAAAAAAGGAAAATCAAACCTATTGTATGCGAGCAAAATTTGGAATTTGTAAATAAAGATTACTTATAAAAATATAAAATACCCAGGTTAAAAGAAAAAGAAATAGAGATTTTAATTTAATATCTTAAATTGAATTTGGCCTAGATATAACATAACAAAGGGTAGGAAAGGGGCAGGGACATCAGCCAAATTTGCTTTATGAAACAAATATAATTTTTGTTTCTTAAATCAGGGAAGTCTGATGAAAGAAACAAAAATCTAGACCAATGTATATAAATCCAAAAAGTTAACAAAATACTAGTCAGAAAAATTATGTAAAAATATTCACAAAACTATTCACCATGATCTGGTTGGGTTTATACTTGAAATATATAGATAGGATTCTACATTAGGGAAACAATTAAGAAAACAAGTAATATTAAAAACGAAGCCACCACAAATCACAGACTAGTAATTAACCATATTCAATCAACTTTATTTACATAAAAGTTCACTAATCCCTTGGAAGGTGAAACTCTTGAAGCCAGACACTGTTGTCCAATGTTCATAGAGGGGAAGAAAGGGGCTATTAAGAAGATCGCTTCCCCATACCTAAGTACCTGAGTCATTCAATGCTGAGCTAGCATATGGTGTTGACTTGTAGTAGCAATATGCATCTACCATGAGATACAACCCTTAATACATATCTCTTTGGATACATGTACATGTGTGTATGTCTGTATTTTCTACCTGCTACCCAGTACTCCATCCTGAAAAACCAGGACTTCATAAGGATAAACATTCATCATCCTGGACCAATTTTCACCGTTACTCCTCTAATATCTTCATGCGCCATGCTACTGTATACCAGCCTCCACTTCCCATCCTGGCACCTTGAACTTCCAATTGATAAGTTTTCACCATGTCCAGTCTGGTCCCAAACTCAACATGTGTCTCCCTTCTTGCCATGCTATGTATATACAACTCAGATAAAAGGGAAGCTTTTGAATTGAAAAAAAATATTTGCATCAATGTTTTTGATAATGAATAGAGATAATGAGAATGAATATAGATAACGAATGTAGTGACATTACTATACTTTTAGGAGAGTTGTGAATTAGTCCAACTATTCGCCAGAATGGTTTGGAATTATGTCTAAAGGACTATAATACTATCCCTTTGACCCAGCAATACCATTACTACTTATACATCCTAAAGAGATCAAAGAAAAAGAACAAAACATCCCTCAAATATACAAAAATATTTACAGGACTTTATTTTGTGGTGGCAAAGAATTGGAAATTGAAGGGCTGCCCATTAGTTGGGGAATGACTAACAAGTTGTGACATATGATTGTGCTTTAAGAAATGATGAGCAGGCTAAGAAATAGAGTAGTCAATCAGTGGCATAGGATAGAATTACAGGACAAACTAGGCAATAACTATAGCAATTTAGTCTTTGATAAACCCAAAGACCCCAGATTCTGGGATAAGTACTCACTATTTGACAAAAACTGCTGGGAAAATTGGAAACCAGTGTGGAAGAAATTAGGGCTTGACCCACTAAAATAAAAATGAAGAATAAATAATAAAATAAAGAAAGAAAGAAAGAAAGAAAGAAAGAAAGAAAAAGAATAAATAAAAAAAGAAATGATGAGCAGGATAGTTTCAGAAAAACCTGGAAAGACTTATATTAATTGATTCAAAGTGAGGTGATCAGAATAGAGAATGCTTTTATATAGCAACAATAATATGATAACAATAGACAACTGTGAAAGATTTAGCAACTCTGATGAAAATGACAGATGATCTAAGAGAATTCCAAAGGACTTATGAAGAATAATTTTATCCACCTCTAGAAAGAGAAATGATGAATTCAGAGAAATGACTGAAGCAAACCCTTTATTTTTCTTACTTTTATTTTTGCAACATTAACAATGTAGACATATGTTGTAAACAATTTCATGTGGACAATAAGCATCAGATATTTTGCCTTCTCAAAGGATGTGAAAGGGTGATGAGAGAATTTAGAACTCAAAATAAAACAAAATGAATGTTAAAAGAGTTTTTGATAATGATCTGATGTGAAAGATATACATACAAGGAACTAGGGCAAATATATGACAAAGAGACATTCCCTAATGTATTACTGATTAAATGTTATTAAAAATTGATATCAAATGAATACTTTCAACTATTAACAACCACAGGAAAAGCTTCTCCAAATCATTAATAATAAAAGAATTCAAATCGATATAGTCTGAAGTTTTACTTCACACCTAGAAAACTGGCAAAGATACTAAAGATAGGAAGAGTCAATATTTCAGAGTTTGTGAAAAGTTAAGGTTCATTATATATTGTTAGTGGACCTATGAAGTGATCTAATCATTCTGAATAATAATTTGAAATTATACTAAGAAAGTGATCATAATCTCCATACTCTGACCTAGAAATTCCACTTCTAAACATGTATACCTTAAGAAGGTAAGAGCAGAAAGTCGGATGTTAGGTACCCCAAAATATTCATTCCATCACTATGGTAATAATGAATTGGAAACAAAGTAGAGGCTTATCATTTGGGGAATGGCTAAACAAATTATATTACCTGAATTTAATGGGATAGTATTGCCTTACAAGAAAAGATGACCATGGAGATTTAGAGAAACTTTAAAAGAATTATATTAACTGATGCAGTAAGTAGAAATAAAGTAGTAGAATGATAAAAAAATACACACAATAGTTATAACAATGTAAATGGAAAGAACAACAAAAATAAATTGAATGTTGCATAAAGTGTTCAGATTTGTTATTAATAAAGAAATTTAAAAATGTAATGTCTTCTTTCTTTGCAGAATGGAGAGATTGCTGATATAATTCATTTCATGCATTTTCAGACTTAGTAGAAATAATTGTTAATTTTGCTGAATCAATTTCTCTCTCCTTCCATTTAAAAACATGATAAAGAATTGTTTGTTGTATAAGGAAGGAGAGAAGGATAGATTCAGAAATGAAGATGAGATAAAAATAAATGACATCAATAAAAATGAAAATGTGTGTTTAAAAAGAAAAGAACACTAGCCTTAGATTCAGAAGTTTCAAGCTCTGGTCTGAATATAGCTGTATACTCTTCAGGAAGTTACTTCCATTCCTTTTCTATCTGAAAAAAAAAAGATTGAATAAAAATGTCAGGCCTACCGTATAGGATTGTGAGGATCAAATGAAATAATACTCATATTATATTTTGGCATTTAAAATGACCACAAATGATGGATTTAATAACAATATCAATTGTTTCTAAGTCATTTTTCTATCTTTTTGATATTCCAATTATCCACAAAATTTCCGTATTTTGATGTTGATTGCCACAATATTTTATTTGTTGTTGTTCACTCATGTCTGATTCTTTATGACCCTATTTGAGGGATTTTTTTTGGCAGAGATGTGGGAATGGTTTGCCATTTCCTTCTCTAGCTTACTTTACAAATGAGGAAACTGAGGCAGACAGGGTTAAGTTCCCAGGAGGTGTCTGAGGTCAGATTTGAACTCAGGAAGATGAGAGTTCTTGATTCCAGCCTGTGAGCTTTTTGAAGAACTTGTTTTATTCTTGTCTTTGTATTCATAGTAGCTATAACAGTGAATGGCAGTTTTTTTTTAATTAAACCTGTGATTTAAATGATATCAGGAATTCCCAGTAAGGAATTCTCTTTACCAATGCAAATCCGCACTTTTTAGGCTGCTTAGGGTATTAGAAATTTTCTGGGTTTTTGAGAAGGGAAGTAATTCAGCCAGGGCCAGACAGAGGCAGCCATTGAAGCCAGGTCTCTGACTTTAAGGTGGTTCTTTTTTGCCTCCACTGAATGCTGCCTGACACCTAACAGGTGTTTAATAAACAAATGATTCTTCAAATGAATGAGATCCAACACAAAACTTGCTTCTATGTTCCCTAAGGAAAAAAGTAAAAAATGATTTTCATTTTCTGACAAAAGAAAGCACCTGTATTTGTCTATTGAGAAATACTTTCCACTGGAACTGAATGCCAGAAGTACATCATGTGCAACCTTGTAGAAAGAAGAACTTGGAATCAGAGATGGACCATGTCTTTGGTTTAAGCTATTGTGAAAGGCACAGTCACTGCTGAAACGGACCTTTTCTAATTGATTTTCCATTGGGGATAGGGGCAGGACATTAAACTGTATCTCAGCAAGGGGTTTTCTAGGGGATCCTGTAACAATAATATTGGGCACCAAGAGAGAACAGGAGAAGAGAAAATGAGACAAGAGGAAAGGGAGAAGAGAAGGGAGAGTAAGAAGCAGGAGGGAGAGAGGAAAGAGGAAGGGAAAAGTAGAGAAAGAAGAGGGAAAGAAGGAGAGGAAAAGAGAGTTAGGGAAAAAAGGGGGAGGGAATGGGAAAGAGCATGGGGAATGGGTAGGAAGAAGGGGGGAAAGAGACAGAGACAGACAGAAAGACACAGACAGAGGGAGAGAGACAGAGAAACACACAGAGAGAGACAGAGAGACAGAGACAGAGATAGACACATAGAGATGGGAGAGAGAGAGAAATAAATAGACAGAGACAGAAACTGTGACAGAGACAGAGACAGACAGAGGGGGGGGAAGGAAAGGAAGAGAAAAGGAAGAAGATGGGGAGAGAGACAGGAAGGGAGGGAAAGGCAGAGAGAAATAGAGGGAGAGAGGGGGGAGAAACAGAGACAGAAACAGAAATGGATATAATGCTCACAGCATGCCAGCTTACACAGTGTGGAAAAATGGATAGTTAACACATTCTCTAGACTATCTCTCTGAAAGAGAAGCTATCTTCAGGGGATTTTTGTGAAATGTTAGATGCCAAACAATTCTGTTTTCTTTCTCAGTGTCTATTCTCAGTTCTCTCCACAGGTCAATAATGACATTAATTTTTAACCACAGGAAACTAAAATAATTTTATTTCCAAGTGTGTGCTTTAATTCAGTGGCTTTTGGCCATGACCCAGCATGTATGACCTGACATCCCATGAGGGGAAATTATTGTGTCTGCTTAGTATTGTATAACTACTGTCAAGGCTTTGTGGTGGGATCAGATGCTATCAATGGTTCCAGTAGATTTGCTCATCTCCAGACACTGAGTCTTGCCACCAAATGGTTATTGCTAGTATTCCAGAACACACAGATGTACATACATCCACTCAAACATATATGTAATATATATATATATATATATATATATGTATATACATATGCATGTATTACATATTAATCATAATTCTGATTAACATTTATATAGTGCTTAATTTGTGACAGGAATCATGTTAAATGCTTTTCATTTCCTATTTGATCCTCACAACAACTCTGAAAGGCAGGTTCTATCATTATCCCTATTTTATAATTGAGAAAACTGAAGGAGAAAAAGCTTAGGTAGTTTGTCCAGGATCACACAGCTCATAAGTGTCTATGGTCAGATTTGGCTGGACTCCAGCTCCACTTTCTATCTGTTATATACATACACACATACATACTTACATATAAATACATACATGTATAATGGATGCATATATATATATATATACACATACACATGCATCAATACATATGCCATCCATATAGACACATGTTATTTTATTGAATATGTTATGAATTCTTTTTCTGTTATATCTTTTTGAAGAGATATGATAGAGTCTCTTCCTTCTTGCTTCAGTGAACAGTGAGAGAGAAAATGAGCTTGAAATTCTGAATGGAAGCTGCATCAGTCACGTCAGAACATTTAAGTGGGGCAGGAGTCAGGATGAACTGAATGCATGTCCTGCCTATATGACTGTGAGGATACCTCTTAGTGGTCCAGGTAACTCTTTAAAAAACAGTAATTTATTTTTTCAAATACATGCAAAGATAGTTTTCAACCTTCTACTTTGTAAAACCTTGTTTAGCAAATTTTTCTCTCCTCTACTCTCTCCTCTTTCCAAGACAGCAAAGAGTCTGATATAGGTTAAACATATATAATTCTTCTAAACCTATTTCCATTTTTGTCATATTACAGAAAAAAAATCAGATCAAAAGGAAAAACCACAAGAAAGAAAAAAAACAAGTAAACAAACAACAACAAAAATGGGGAAAATATTATGCTTTGATCCACATTCAGTGTCCATAATTTTCTTTCTGGAATTGAATGGCTCTTTCCATCAAAAGTCTATTGGAATTGCCTTGCATCACCTCATTGTTGAAAAGAGCCAAGTCCAGATAACTCTTTAGAAGGCTACTGTAAAAGTATAGACCTGTATAGTGAGAGTAAAAGTACCTAAAAGAAAATAAAGTCTAAGGAGAATTTTTTTCAAGGAGAAATTGAGTCAGAAAAAAATAAAATGACTTGTATCAGCTCATTAATGGAAGGGCCATGACTGGAACTGAGATCCTCTGATTATTGGCCCATTGAACTTTAAATAATACTATCTTGCCTTTGTTTCATCCTCAGTAACTCAATGAACATATATTAAGCACCTTTTATATTCCAGGCATTGTGCTAAACTTTGGGCATAAAAAAAGCAAATGATAATGACTGCCTTCTAGGAGTTTATAATCTAATGGGAGAGACAATATTCAAACAAAGCAAGATACATACATACATACATACATATATATTATATATGGGATAAAAAAGCAAATAACTAATAGAAAAAAGGCATAGAATTAAGAAGAATCTAGAGAACTAAAACAGTTGCCTTTAATAACATTGGGTAGCAGATGCCATGAAGATTCTATGACTTTGAATCATAGTATTGGTGCATTTAGAAGCAGAAAGAGACAGGAAAAAAATAATATTCCACATAACTAGCTAATTAAAGCATTAAGTTCTACAATAAAGGAATTAAGTCTTTATAAAATACACATGGTCAAGGAAACGATATTTCAATTAAAAAATACTATAATTTGTGTGATTCAATTTCTCATCTGGAAAATAAGGATTTTACATTCAAAGATCTATCACTTTCTTCCCAGTTCTAACTCTATGTGTGCTTTTCCCTAGGTACTACATTTCAGGAAGAATGTTAATCTGAAGACCCCATGAAGGAGGAATATCTGCCTGAAGAACCCCAATATCATGATATGTGAAGACTCATTGAAAGACTTGTAAATGTTTAATCAAGTGAAAAGAAGATTTGGAAAGCCAAGCTTTAGGATGTGCCTCCAGAAAGGGGTAGGGATAATGAATGGAAATTGAAATGAGGCAAATTGAGGTTTAATATTAGAGGGAATCTCCAAAATGAAATGGAGCTTTCCTTAGATATAATAGGTGCTCCTCTCCTGTAGGTCTCCAAACACAGGATGGATGACTAGAATTGGTGATTCTAGTTCAAGTGCAGATTGGACTGAATGAGATTATCAGCACCTATGACATTTGAAGACTGGGAATGTTCACTATTGTTCCAATATTTCTGTAATAGCACATTACTTCTTCAGAAGTCAATTCAAGTCAGCTAGCATTTATTAAGCACCTATAGTAAGCCAGGTAAAGCACCCCATTCTCAACTTTTCAGCTTCCTTTTATATTGTTCTTTTCCATTAGAAAGTAAGCTCACTGAGGGAAAGACTATTTCTGCTTGTATTTTTATTCCCAGATCTGGAGTCATTTACTAGCTCTTTGACCCTGGGAAAACCACTTCATTCTGTTTGCCTCAGTTTCCTCATCTGTCAAAGGAGAAGGAAATGAAAAACTACTCCAGTATCTTTACCAACAAAACTCCCAATGGGGTCACTGATAAACATATTTGAAGGAATGACTACCACAAAAAACAATGACATCAGGCTATGAAGTTAGTCCAGGAAACTGGACTTTTGGGAGAACTCCTGACTTAATAGTTATTTGGGAACAACTCCTCCCCCCACCAAAAAAACAACAACCTATGATACAATCATTCTTCAGGTGCTCATGAAGCACTTAGAAAAGATCTGATTTGGGTTCTTGGAAACTGATGGCATTTTCTCAAAATAACCATTTCTTGGGTCGGTTTTTTCCCATTGAACACTCAAGGGGAAATATTGCCTTCTCACACACCACCAAGTAGATTACACTGTGAGAAGCCCAGGGGGCCAATTTTAGAGCCTGAATATGTGTTTCTCTTACCTTTTTCTCCACTCTGGCTGGGTGTTTTTGTTTTGAAAAGTTGCTTAAGACACAGAGAAGGAATAAAAGGAAACCAAAATAACAGTGGAAAGCCAGAAAGATTTTTTTTCTTTAAGTAATCATGCTCATTCTTCTAAAGTTTCCAAAGTACTTTTCATGATAACAGGTAGTAAGTGAATTGTGTCAGGATTTTACTGGAAATGAAACTGAGCTTTCAAGGTTGGAGGGCCTTTATAAAACCTTGACTCAGTAAATGAGAGATCTTGGACTTGTACCTAAGAAGTCATTTGACTCCAGATTCTGAGTGGAATAATCCTCTACCACACTGCCTCTCCAGGGCAGGAGGCTGGAGAATACAGGTGATAGGAATAATTTGTATACAGCTTTATTTTTCAACTAGAGAATGAAAGGAATTATATTTTTCATTTTTCCTGACCCTGAAAAACACAGTCAGTGACCCTGGACTTTTCTTGGGAGACTAGATTTTAAAGTCAGTGCTTTGTAAAATTTGAGGTTGGTTTCCTGGTGGGCTCTCTGGGGATGGCCACAGACTGACTGGATGAGCCGAAGGTGTCACCTCAGCTCAGGGCCTTTTCCAGGTGTCTCTTCCTGGCAATGTCTTGAACACAATCCTTCACACATATTTATGCATAAGCAAAATTCCTGCAATACCAGCCTCCCAATTTGGATGCACATACATGCATCAAGCAAGGTCATATCAGAGAAGATTATAGGATGATGGCCCTGGGAGAGATCTTAAAGATTTGCTGCCCATCAAAGCTTTGCATGCAAATGGTTGAATTGGATCCATTGATCTTGTGAAAAGATGGTAGTGTTCAGTAGTTTTTAATACCAGGGAGTCTGAGGCTGCTGGATTCCATAAGCACAAGGGCTATAAGCTACAGTGGGCTAACCCAACACCATGTTCATATTGTCTGGGACCAACATGATAAACCTCCAGGAGGAGATGGGGGGGGGGGGACATAAAGCTATTTAAGCAAAAAAAAGGAATAGATTAAAGATTCTGTGAATATTCACAGTGAATTTAGGACCATGCATGGCTGTTACACTTCCTGGGCAGGATAGGGGAACCAGTCCCTCTTTCGATAATCTTTTATTTTATGGAGGATGAATTGGAGGTCAAAGGAGGTAAAAGTGGTCAAATTCACACAATGATTACACACATGATCAACCTGGGATTAAAATCTAGTCTTGCTGCACATGTTTAACCTGCATTGGATTATTCACTGTGTAAGGGAGGCAGGTAGGGGAAAGAAGAAGAAAAATTGGAACAAGGTTTTTCAAGGCTAAAAACTATTTTTACATGTATTTTGAAAATAAAAAACTACTTTAAAAATAAAAAAAATTTAAAAAAATCTAGTCTTGGAATCCAATGTCCTCAATGCCTAGGACTGTTATAATCAGATACTTTCCCCAAGGTGAGCACTTCCGAAATGGTCCCTGTTTGCTGCCTCATCTTTTCAAAAGAGTAAGATGGATCCAAATCTGGATCTGAATGCACAAATTAAAAAAAAGAAAAGAAAATTAAATACTTGAGCAGTAGATAAAGCACTGGGCTTAGAATCAGAAGACTCATCTTCACATGTTCAAATCTAGCTTCAAACACTTATTACCTAGATAACCCTGGGCAACTCACTTAACTCTGTTTGCCTCAGTTTCCTCATCTGTAAAATGAGCTAGAGAATGAAATGGCAAACCAATCCATTATCTTTTCCAAGAAAACTCCAAATGGGGTCATGAAGAGTCAGACATGACTGAACAAACTAAACAACAATAACAAAATGGCTGCTGAGGTCTCTTCTAACTGTGAGATTCTTTAAATGTTCAAAACCATATCTTCTTTTTCACTGATGAAAGCCATGACCACACTTATATGTGCTTCCACTATTTGCCTCAGAACCTAATGCCATCTTAGAAAACCAATAGTGATAGAAAACAAAGCATAATTATTAATCATTTTTAGGACTGTGATGGAGCCAGCTCAGACTTGCTTATTGTCAAATTTTCATTGTGATTATTTACACCTTGGAAATCAGCAAGTACCACAAAACAGAGCTTAATCTATTTTGTTGATTGTCTGGTCTTAAGAAAATGATGGAGAAAGTTCAATAATGTATATTAAAAGTTGCTTATATTAGGTTTTTCTTTGAGAAAGCTAATTGTTAAAATTTTGCCAGCATACCACTGGTCCTTTCTCATCTTGTCTTGTTCACTATTCTTTAACAAACAAAAACAAAACAGCCCTTTGCAATCAAAACAAAATTGCGTTTAAGTCGAGTCTCTGACATATATTTGGAAAATCACAAAACTTCCTGGGATATCCACTTAAAAGACAATACATTGTAATATAGATTTTGTTTATTGTTTGAATGATTAATCAGGAACCATTTTCCCTATGCTGACAAAAATGCAAGTGCAAACAAAAAAAATAAACTATACAAGGAGACAAGATTGCCTATTGGCAATCTTTATTTTTGACCTACATGAAAAAAAAATAGATGTTTGTTGAATTGAACTATATTAATTGAATTTATTTCTGGAAATGTTCCTACTTAGATTCCATAAAATTGGATGAAGTTCACATCTGAAATCTCCCTTGTTGACCACCAGATGGAGATGATGCATGAGTCAAAAGAAAAACTACCTTAAGCTGACTTCTGATGTCAATGATATGTATAGCTGCTATTTGTGGATGGGACCTGAAGGAAAGGGATGAATAAGATTTCTGCAAGGAAAAAAAATGGTGATTTTTTGAGGCGATTTCAGAAGACAAGAACTAGAAGATTTTGGAGCAGGGAAAAGCAGAGATTGTACATAAAGCAGTTCAGTTCAGGACAGTGACAAGCTGTAGGCACTTTGGGAAGTCAGAAGAAAATCTCCTTATGTTCTGGTGCTCTTCAGAGAGGGTATACTTCCATATGGGCCAAGAAAAACAAAAAACAGAAATAAAATTGGGAGGGAATGAGCTAGTGGGAACCAGGGGATCTGGGTTCAGGTGATTAACTATTTGTGTCAAATATCCTCTTTTCATCTATGAGCTTCAGTTTTTGTATTTGTAAAATGAGGAAATCGGATCAGAAGGTGTCTAAAATCCTTTGCAGCAGCTCTAAATCTATAATTCTATAACTTAGTTTTGTAGGTGGGCCAATTATAGCGTAGAGAGCCATGGTAACCTCAGAATCAGGTCTATGTTCAAACCCTACTCCAGATATATACTAGCCCTTTGGTCCTGGTCAAGTCCCTTAGTTATCTCATAGTCAAAGGAGACTTCTTCCATAATTACTGTCCCCCCCTTGGAATTACCATGTGCTATGTTTTGCACGTCTCAAATTAATTGTTCAGATACTATTCTACTTATCTCCATCACTCTTTTAGCCCCCTATTTGACTGGAATCTCTCCAAGAAACAGTGAAGTATTAAAGTCCTCTATTTGAAGTTAGGAGATTTGGGTTCAATATTATCTAGTGGCTCTGTGATTGAGGCTCGATCATTTACTATTCTGAAGCTCAGTTTGTCCCTCTGTGAAATGGGGATAGTAAGACTTGTGGTACTGGTCTTGTAGAGTTGTGAAGAAAGCACTTCATAATCTTTAAATCACTCTTTAGATAGAATAGATTATCACATTTATGGTGAGACTCTGTCCACATTAAATTTATTTCTACATCTCTGCACCTACATGTATTACCTCTAGTAGATACTTAAGAAAATGTGCTGAGTCAAATTGAACTCTTTTTATCAGTAAAACTTGAGTAGACCGTGCTGTCAGAGCCAAAGAGAGGGAGGTGTCTTTCTTATAGGAGGGGATCTAAGAAAGATGTCCCCACAGAGTGAATAAAATCATCTTTGCTGCACCTGCCCTATCTTTGCATACAAATGAACTGACAATAAGGGAAAACAACTTTTCTTATTATCTATCAAATGCAAAATAGTGTGGGGTGGCCAGAACATGTTCTTATCTCCCTAGATGGTTTCCTAATGGCATTATTAATATTTAACAGCATCCTTTCTTCATCTTCAGAAGCCAAAACAAAATAATTTCACCTTCCCTTGCAAAAAAAAATCCAACCATTTTCAGTCATTTGGGGAAAGAGCTATTTTTTATTATTAAATCATGAAACATATCACCATAGTTACTTCTGTTTCTCAATGCTTCCATGTTTGCAAAGTTTATTACTCACAACAACTCTGCTAGTTAGGAAGCATAAGTATTGCTATCTGCATTTTACAGATGAGGAAACTGAGGCAGAAAGAAATTAAAGTGTCTTGTCTGAGATTATACGACTAGGGAGCATTAAAAAAGACTGAGCATAAGGCTC
This sequence comes from Myrmecobius fasciatus, assembly GCA_023553655.1. NCBI lineage: Eukaryota > Metazoa > Chordata > Mammalia > Dasyuromorphia > Myrmecobiidae > Myrmecobius > Myrmecobius fasciatus. The sequence goes on from JAJPUD010007292.1 coordinate 107,235, forward strand.
TCTTGAATCCAGTCTAGCCCTCTTTTCACTATATTTCATGGGTTCAGAAATCTCTTTTCTAACATGTTCTAATACTTCAAAACACAAAACTATTTCTTAAATGTTAGTCTTCCAACTACTGAGAACTGGGCTTTTGTATCAGAGGAGTACTGACTCAGATCAGAGTGGTAGGACCTGAGTTCAAATCTTCTTTCTATAATTAATTATCTTTATGACCTTGTGAGATTTTAAATCTGTAAAATGAAGGGATTGTACTAGATCTCTGTATTTTCCTTTCTGCCTCCTGATCTGTGATCCAATGAACCATCTTCAACTAATAAAGATGGTAGCACATTTAATGATGTGGTTTCATAAGCTATAGTGGCAAATAAATATATTTATATCTATGTCTACAAAGATTTAGATATACACATGCTTTTATTCAGTCATTTCAGTCACGTCCAACTTTCTTGGCAAAGATCCTGGAGTGGTTCACCATTTCCTTTTCCAGCTCATTTTACAGATGAGGAAACTGGGGTAAATGAGGTTAAATGACTTGCCCAGAGTCACAGTTAGTAAGTGTTTAAGCCCAGACTTGAACCCAAGAAGATGAGATTTCCTTTCTCTAGGCCCAAGGTTCTATCTACTTTGTCATTTAGCTGGTTATAGATACACAAACAAAATATTAAGAGCTAGCATCTATCTATCATTTACTAGTTGGGCTAAAATGAAAAAGTGGAACTCCAAGAAAACCATTTTCTCATTCTTAAACAAGGGATGGAAATGCTTATTAATAATATCTAGCATTATGTGGCATTTTCAGGTTTGCAAAGCACTTTACAGATGTCCTCATTATAACTCCATGTGGTATATGTTATTGTCACTACCATTATACAAATGAGAAAATTGAGGCAGAAGTTAAGTGACTTGCCCATGACATAGCTACCAGCTGTCTAAGCTTATATTTGAATTCAAGTCTTCCTGATTCCAGGTCCAGCATGTGATCCACTGCCCCACTTATCGGAATTATTACTATTACCTGTTGGTCAATCTCAACTCTTCCTATGTGTACATAGTCTAATGCTCAGATGACTGACCAAGAGCACATTGCAAGCTCTCTGCTCACAGCCATTCCTGCTCCATTAGAACTCTCAGAACTCGTGCTCCAATGACATATCCCTTAAGAGTCCAGGATTACCCCTGAGCTACCAGAAATCATGGAGTGGGGGTGAGGTGGGGGTGACTTTATTCATTAGGAATTACAAAACAGCCCAAAGTTTTTACTGAATAGGCCATTGTTAATAGCAAAATGTTTTATGCATGGCCAGAAAGGAGAAGCCTAGGAAGCAATCCTAATTCCAAGAAGGTGGAAGGAGAGCAATTAATTTAAAATTTTTATATTGCTCCCAAAGTTACTGAACTGAGAGATATGCAATTTTGATAGCAAGTCAGGTAGGTTAAAAATGATCCGTATACAAAGGACAAGTTTTACACCATTAAATGTAGGAGAGGATGGTACATAAACCTTCTGACGCTCTATACGCCTGCCTCCACCCCACTCCCTGCAGCAAATTCAGATGTGGAAATAAAAATAACTGTCCTGAGTCGACCCAAATCAATTTAGTCAAAATGATTCCGCTAAGACCTCTCTCATACTTGTCAAACCTTTCTGATACGGTATACCACAATAAATTCCAAATGGATAAAAACATTCAAATAAAAAAGTCAAACTATGATCAAATTAGAGGAGCTTATAAGAATATAACTTTTACATCTGTGAATAGAAGACAAATCAATATAGAATAGGAGGCTATAAAGAGAAAACAATTTTACTTTCATGAAATTAAAAAAAAAACCTTTTACATAAATAAAATCAATGCAACTGGAATTAAAAGAACAATTTGGACAATTCAATTAATTTCATGCAACATATATTGAGAGCCAGCGTGTATGCTAATTGTTGAAGAAACAAAGTGTAAAATAGTCTTTGCCCTCACAGAGCTTATGTTCCATTGATTACCAATCAATACCGATTGTGGGAAAAATCTTTCCCTAAGACATCTTCCTTAATTGAAGGGGTTGGAGTAGATGGCCTCTATAATCTCTTGTAGCTCTAGTTTAATGAGTCTATAATCCGATCCCCCACTGGATCATTCATGATTTATTATATTATTTCATAAATTGTGGAAGAAGAAAAAAAATCAAAGGCAAGCAACAACAATAACAAAATCACACCTACTGTCCAGCCCCAAATTGAAGCCCCTCACCTTGTTCATAGAAGTTAATCCTCAGATGGTAGAAAAAATGGTACATTTTAGGATTTGTGCTTAAAGTCATTCTAGCTTGATAAGACCTTCCAGAACTTACCAGCCATAACTCTCTATTGTCATAACTCTAAATACTATTCTACATGAAACCACTGGGAAATTTTATTCTTTAAGAATTATAAAGAGCCTAATGCATTCAAATAGAGTATTATTAATGACAAGATATTCACTGATACTTTAAAAAATAAGCCAAGGAAGCATCTTACCCATCAAAGAAAGGGGGGAGAAGCAATTTACATTTTAAAAATGATACAATTACCAAGTTACCAAGCTAATAGATATGAAAGTCTGATAGCAAGTAAGGTAGGTTAAGCTTGTTCATGCAAAGTATGAGAGCTTTGAATCATTAAATGTTAGAAATGATGGTACATAAAACATCAGATTATCTACATCCTTACCTCTTATCCCTACAATAAATTCAGATGTGGAAATAAAAATAGCTGCCCAGAATATACCAGCATCAGATTAGTCAAAATGATGCAATCCAATAATAGTCAAACCTTCCTTGGACCACAAACCTCAAAAAAAATTTCAAATGGGTAAACAATGTGAATATTAAAACATCATTCAGTGATAATTTTTTATAATAATAACTTTTTAGTTTTCAAAATGCATGCAAATACAATTTTCAACATTCATTCTTGCAAAATCTGTATTGCAAATTTTTCTCCATCCCTCTCCCCCTTTTTCCTCCCCTAAACAGCAAGTAATCCAATATAGGTTAAACATGCGAAAAGACCGGGGGGCGGAGCCAAGATGGCGAACTGCTGACAGCTTTCTCTGTGAACTCCCGGGACATTCCCTCAAACCCAGACAAAGTAAGCCTTCCAACTGGTTTCTAAGTGAGAGCACCTCCAAACATTCGGACTACAA